>JAYESA010000004.1:7006891-7226891 GCA_036927795.1 Iris macrosiphon | reverse complement strand
GTGATGGGACAACTCGCTCAATCAGAATCACACCACCCCCGGAGCCGTAAATCACTGTCAGAGAGAAGAAGAATGCCTTGACGGGGACAACCCTTCAGATATCTAACAACCCTCAAAGCTGTATCACAATGATCACGCCGGGGCTCATGCATGCATAAACTGCGACAAGATGTGAACAGCATAAGCCAAATTCGGCCGAGTAAACGAAAGATAAATCAGCCGTCCCACAAGCCGTCGATATGCTTCCCCATCAGACAAAAGTGGACTTGTAGAGCATGCCAGTTGATGATGTTGTTCCATTGGAAAGCTCGCGGGTTTTGTCCCCAACAATCATGTCTTAGAGATAATGTCAAGTATATATTTCCGTTGACACAGAAAAATACCTTCTTCACTTCGGGCTACCTCAATACCAAGAACAAACTTCAACTACCCAATGTCATTCATGTGCAAGCATGTACTCAAATAATTCTTAAAGGCAGTAAGAGTAGCATAATTATTGTCAGAGAGAATCAAATCATTGACATACACAAGAACATTTATCTGAACATCGCCCTTATGAAGAGTAAAAAATGAATAATCAGAGTACGATTGGCAAAATTCGTACTCCTGCAAAGAAGATGCCAACTTCGCAAACCAACAACGAAACGCATGTTTAAGCCCATAAAGAGATTTTCGAAGCCGACATACCTGACCAGGGTGTTTGGTTTGGAAACCAGATGGTAGTTTCATATACACTTCTTCGATAAGGTCTCCATGTAGGAAGGCATTGTGAACATCTATCTTATATAGTTTCCAATTCTTTGTTGCGGCTATAGCTAGAAAGGCACGAACAATAATCATTTTTGCAAACGGAGCAAAAGTATCAGTGTAATCAATCCTTTCAACCTGATAATTTTCAAAAACCACAAAACAGACTTTAAGCCGCTCAACACTCCCAACATAGTTATACTTTATCTTGTACACCTACCGGCTCCCCAGAGCACGTTTTCCAGCCGGAAGCATCTCCATGGTCCAGGTACCACTATCCTCCAATGCCCGTATCTCCTTCTGCATAGCTTCTCGTCACCATGTATCTTTAACCGCCTCTTTGAAGGAGGTCGATTATGTACCTACAGTTACAACTGCAAGAAAATTTCTGTGTCCCAGAGAAAATCGGTCACAATTTAAAAAATATGATATATGATAAGGAGTACCTGAGGAGTGATTGGACGTGGTGGAACGTTGGGAGGGAGGACTATGAAACAACTTTCGTATTGTATTTGTAACAAAGTCACGGAGCTTCACAGACGGAATCTTGGTACGCATGCCACGCCCCAGTGCACCCTCATCATTCGACACCACCAACGCCGCTCATCCTCTACTATCGCAGCCGCCATAGCTGCCTCCGTTGCCGCATCTTCCACGACGGCCTCGGCCTCGGCCTCAGCCGTGTTGTCCTCCATGGCAGCCTCAGCTTCCACGACGGCCATCCCATCCATATGAGGTAGATTAAACCCCAAAGCATCATCGCCCAAGAGAAAGGGCGCCAGGTCAGGAGGAGCCATATCACCACGATCATCTTCAACAGAATAGGAAAACTCATTCTCATGAAATTTAACATCTCGAGAGACAAAAAAATCACCAGTAGCTAGATCATACAATTTCTAACCCTTCTTGTCTTGAGGGTATCCCACAAAAATACACTTTCGATCGCGAGGAGCAAACTTATCCATCTTAGCTTTTTGGTTGTGGGCAAAACAAAGACAACCAAAAACATATAATTTATCATAAGAATGAGGAGCACCAAATAATATTTCATAGGGGGTTTAAAAACCAAGAAGGCTGGAAGGAGTCGCGCAGGCAATTAAACTCAATACCATTATCACTTCGCACAATGCGAACTTTGAAATTAAATTATCGCTCAATTATAGAAAAAATGACGAGAACATCTTGTTGTATACTTCAGCCTTATCAATCAAAAAATATATACCCAAACAACACGAGAAAAATTATCCACAATCGTAAAAAAATATCGAGCTCCATACGAAGAAGGCGTAGAATACGGACCCCAAAGATCACAATGTATCAAATCAAAAATTGTAATAGCTCAAGAGTCACTGACAGGAAAGATACCTCGAGTTTGCTTTGCATGATGGCAAACTTTACATGCCTTATTCACTGAACTACTAGAGCTACTGACAACAGAAAGTGATTTTACTACATCAGAAGGATGTCCAAAGTCGCTGATGCCAAATATGCAGAGAAGGCGTCACAGTCACTGCCAAGGCCTGAGTATTCGGTATAATACGAAAGTAGTAGAGTCCGTCCCGCCGTTCACTGACGCCAATCAGGGTCCTCAAACTGGGGTCCTGTATCACGCACAAATTTTTAGTGAATTGTACAACACAATTTATATCATCAATAAGATGGGCCACATAAATTAAATTATAATGCAATTGAGGTACGAATAGAACATTCGTGAGAACCACGCCTGATGCAAGAGCAACACGCCCGTAGCACGAGGCAACCGTCGTCCGTCCGTCCGGGAGTCCTGTCACGTCCGAGTCCCAAAATACTTAGGACCAAGGTACGTGGCATTGGCCAGCTACGTTTTCCACCAGACTCTTGTCCGACTCGAATACAAGCTGTACTACAATGATCACTATCTAGATAGCACAATAAATATATCTAAGTCTCAATCCACAATGAAATAAAATACAAGAATAGACAACATATATCCTGGTGTGCACCCCATTCAATACTTGTCCGAATAGACTCGAAGAAATAACAAGAGTCTACAAAACTAGGCTATGGCAACATAAATAGTAACGAGAGATGATAAACATAACTGCGGTAGAAATGATAACAGTACCTAAGTTCAATGCTTGCATGATGAGGCGGTACGCATCAGCAGCTCCAGAAAACTCCTCAACAATCTATGCTGCAAAACTGGTAGTGGACCAGGTCCTCAAAGGGACGTAATAAGGTATAAGAAACAGCATGCCAAAGTAACAGTAAACAAATAACATGTGTGCTCAAGGTATCTAACATAAACCATCTAAATGAATGCAGTGAGAACGTATTCGTCCGCTAAACCACCGGGTCATGTAGGTCTGCATAGATACAACAATAACAAGTAGTAATAGTAGTATCACTATTGGGCCCGAAGAACAAGCATCGGTAGCTAGTAGTGTGTGGTAGCCCAGCGGTACGGTAAGTTCTCCCCGACCCCATGTATCTCACGTCTCATGTCCACGACACGCAAGACAATCACTATCTATGTCTCAAATCAAGGTGTAAATAACATCATGTCAACTAGCACATGCCTCAAGTCCTGTCCTAAAACAGAAGCCATAATCCTCGAATATCTCAAGTGAGACTTCTGTACATGAGAGTCGTGTACAGTGTCCTACGATAAATCGTGCAAGTGATGCACGTATAAGGTATACGTCGACAATGCAATCTCACGATACCCAATTTTCGCGTACGGAAGTCGGCACCCGAATATAACTCGGACGCTAAGTATCGTCACGTTCCTAGGGTCATAACAAAGTACATGTATTAAAATATAAACTATAAACTGTAATTAAAATTAAGCATAATTTACTGAGACCAAGGCAAGGTGCACTTGCCTGAATCTTTCTGATGAGTGAACAAAGATCATGCTTCGGCAATCCTAGTCGTATCGTCACGTACTCCTATGAACATATGATATCTACCGATCAGCTATCATACTAAGGTATGTTACACACAACTATTTCATAGTCATCTATGGTCAAAACTAGATCACATGTCAACTAGTCTAGTTTTAGGTTCAAGTTGGTACTAAGATACACCATTAATCTGCCATATATATATATTCATAAATTATACTCTAATAATTCTAGAATATTTACTATATTATTAACAAAATATTATACTCTCTCTTGAAATCATGTATTCTACATCACAAGAATCACCAACAAAAACTAGTTAAAGTCTAGACATTTTTATGAATAATTTCTTATCCTTGATTAACATACATAAATAAAAATATAATTTATATATTCTAAAAATGTATTTTAAAATGCTATTTTTCACTTAATTAATATATCAAAATAAATATTTATGCTTATGCAAAAGATACTAGTTGTTTAGTACTAGTAGCTATAAATTTATAAACCAAATTATTTCCAAAATAAACAAATGTTCCAACTCCAAATACATAATTATAAGTTCTGGAATCTAACGTAAAAATTTACGTTTTCCTCTATTTAACATACTATTTTGTGTATTAGAAAACAATAAAATTAAACTAGTTAGTATAGACTAGTTCTTAGCACATCATTCCAATAAAATCTCTTCATGAATTCTTATGCATAACACTCTCAAAAACTTAAATTAAAATTCTGAAATTAACCAAAACATAATATATAATTATTTTCCTAACATGGAAATTAAAACTTCAAATGATAAAAATACAAACTAGTTACACCATTCTAGTGTTTACACATGCTCAACACTATTACCCTTATGAATTTCTACAAATTTTAATTCAAAAATAAATTATTTATAATCTGAAAAAGTATGTAAAATTAAGTCTAAATCAGAATAAAATAATTTATTTTAAAGTTATTTCAACAATATAATAAGAATTATAAGTTGGTGTTCACTACGGGTAAAAACTAGGTTGGTATTGAATTTTCTAGTGTAGCATGCAAAGTATATACAACAAGTTGATGAAAACTTTATAGATCCTAACATGTATTGTTTAGGACATCTAAGGGGGTTCAAGGGGAAGAGTTTTGATCACTAACATCTTTGAAAAATGTGTTAAAAATGCCTCGAATTGCAGCTTCTTCGAAACAATTTCAGATTTAACTTTTCCTCCTTTTAGCTTCTTGTGATGCTTGTGTAGTTTGTTCTAGGGATTTTGGTGACTATAGAAGATGGTAGGATGGTAGGAGAAGGAGATTTGGGTGTTGTGGTGGTGGTTTGGAGGCCGTGGAGGTGGTGGAGTGGCCTGAGAAGTGGTTATGCTGAATTCGGATTCAGCTTGGACACCTTTGATGGCGGGGCTATTTTGAGAAACTTAGAGTGAGTTTTGATGGAAGGTTTGTGAAGAAAAAGTATGAGAAACAGGGAGATAAAGAAGTATACTAAATTTGAGAGAAAGATACTTACTGTGGAGGGAGATATGGCCGGATTGATGGGGGTGTTGCTGAATTTGGATTCAGCCTGGGTAGGGTAGGATAGATGGAGGTGTGGAGGGAGTTGGAGAAGGAATTTGGAGATGGTTTGTGAAAAAAAAATGTGTGGGAGAGGGTTAAGAAAAAATGTTCTTCAGGTGGTTTGAATGGAGGGAGGTGAAGAGATGGGGGTTATGGACAGCCTAGTTGGAAGGGGAAGAGTTTGGGATTACAACTTTTGCTAGTGGGGAGAAGAAGAGTTTGGGGGTTACATACTTTAGTTGGCTGAATATATTTCTCTAAATACTAAAATAAATAATGTATTTGTATGATAAAAAATGGTGTTTGCTGTTTGGGATGATAGATGGGTGTTTGGTGTTTAGGGTTGAGTCATGTTGGTGCCAATGGTTCAATTTGGTCTAGTTTGTCTAGTCAAAGTGTCATATATATAAAAGAAATTTAAAAAATTAATTTCGTAACTTATTTAATTAAATAAAATAATAAAAATAATTGTAAAATATCAAATTATCCCTATACTAAAATGAGGGGGCTTACAAGTCCAACTGGACACTCCTCCATTGCCGTCATTCCCGACAATAAATTCAAATTTTTTGTAACATGATTCGAAGCACATGTATCAATAATCCAAGGTGCAATGGATTTACCAACCATACGATCCTCCGAAGATTTGGTCAAAGAATTATCAAGCATAGAAATAATTTGTTGCCATTGGTCCGGAGTCAATCCCGGCACACCGCCGCCGCCTGCGCCATCATCTGTCATTCGCGGCTGTGCAGCAATGAAGCCACGTCCTGCCACCCCGTCCACGTCCACCACCAGCCGCATGTCCGCCACCACGTCCGTGGACAGCCCCACGTCCGCCGCCACGCGGCCGATCCCCCCACCAATTTGGAAAGCCGCATATCTCAAAGCAGGTGTCTTCTTCTTGTCCGTTGCGTTTGCAAAAATTGCAAAGCAACTCTGATTTATTCCGAGCATCCAAACGAGACATCTCACGATTAACATAAGAAGTTTTAACCGCAAGCGCCATAATCTCGTCCCGTTCAGAGGATATCTGTATGGACGTGCGCAATCGTTCCTCCTGCAGCATGGCTTGATAAGCACGCGACAAAGTAGAAAACAGATATTGTGCCAATAGAGTCGAGCGAACGTTGCCATAGAGTTCCTGATTAATCCCATAAAGAAACTGATGAAAGCGCTCATCATCAACTCGTTTCTGCAGCTTCTTCGGGATATCACACGTACATTTGTCATAACTGCACGTCGGAATAGGTTCATAAGTCCCCAACTCATCCTAAAGAGTCTGCAATTGGCCGAAGTAGTCGACCACTGATATGGATTTCGTTTGGCGACACTCTGCTAACGAATGTTTAATTTGTTGAATTCTAGCGCCATTTTTCACGCTAAATCGGTCCTTGAGCGAATCCCATAGTGGTTTCGCCTCCTCAAATTAGGGTATCGTCTTCTTCACCGAAGCGTCGATAGTATGCAAAATCCACTACACAAGCATCGATTGGACGTAATACCAATCCTCCAATTGATCCTTCTCCGAAGATTTATTGATAGACCCATCAACAAATCCAAATTTCCGTCGAGCCTGTAGATAAAGCCGAATAGGTCTCGACCATTCCTTATAATTCTTCCCACGAAACACCACCTTCGTAATTGTATTACCCGGATTGTCATTAGAACCAAGGTAATACGGAGATGTTGGATCGATCTGCGATGCCGCCGGCGTAGAAGTCCCGCCGCCGCCGCCGCTTGTCATGTCGTCGCCACAGCTTAACATACCGCCAACGCTCGAAGAAAACGTGTCCTAACCGTCTGGCTCTGATACCATGAGAATAAGTAATAGAAGATAATATTCTAGGTATTTTATTCATCATGATATATATATATATATATATATATATATATATATATATATATATATATATATATATATCAACTTGGAGCCTAAGTCACATGGCCAATCACCATTAATACAATTTAATCCCAATACTCCAACCGCCATATATAGCCAACCAATCAACATATATAGCTAATCACCATAAATACAATTTAATGATACAATTTAATCCCAATAACAAGAGATAGAGGAGAAGAAGTAGCAAGAAGAAGAAGAAGAAGAAGAAGAAGACGACGACGACGCCGCCCCCGCCAAATGAGTTGGAAAGATACCAACTGATTTGGCGTCCCAAAGTTTTCTTCCAAAACGTCAATTAAGTTGGGGTGTTCTTCCTTTCAATGCAAATTCAATTATAGATAAATTCTTCCCTCCATAAGCAATTTTCTGTGTCTTTATCCATATAATGCAGTGTAGTTCATAGTTATTGTGATTAGTGATAATTACCAAATAAGACAGACGACTCTCTCTTGTTGGTCCACTTATTAGATGTTAATATATTTCATGTTTGCGGTTGCTATATAATATATTGTATGTTATTTTTTCACCTTCATTGTAGAATAGCCTATTATTTACCTTGTTTCAAAAGCAAGCTCAAATTCTGGTAATTAGAAACAGAGAAGGAAGGGACGCTCTCACTCTCATACATAATTTGTATTCATTCTGCAGAGAAGCGAAAGTTGAACCAGCCATCGGAGGTCAGGAAGCAAGGTTCGGTGAACGGTAAGGAGGAGGTGTCGGACACGGAACTCGGACACGCGGAAGGGAGGTCGACGCTGGTGGTACCGAGCGGCGTCGTCGACGCAGCATCTGCGCACATCACTGCTCAGACGTTTCGGTTCCGTGCGCTCGCTGCCGCGACCAAGAATTTTCGATCGGATTGCCTGTTGGGAGAGGGAGGTTTCGGTCGGGTTTATAAAGGGAGGTTGGAGAGTACCAACCAGGTATTAATTTCTTCTGCCTTTCCCCCCATATTTCAGGTTAACGAGTGAGTTCCTGTCATTGTTTGAAATTAGTAGGTTTCATTCCTGGTACATTACCCTATCCGATACCGACACCGACACCGATACTCTATTTCGATATTTAATTTTCTCGGATTCTAACTAATAGAAGTTTCAGAATAATAGTTTGTAGCTTAATTGAGAATAATCAAGTTGAGCTTTCATCCCTAGCATGTGTTGTGCCGTTTGTACAATCAGCGAGTTGACATGACCGCGATTTTAACTTAATATCATAGTTTGTAGTATCGGCCGATATCGATACGATTTGGCACGTCCCGTTCCGATACCTGATACTGACCGTACCAACATCGGGAGTCTTATTTTGATCAATTCGGCAAAGAAAGTTAAACGAAAAAGGCCAATCAATAAGGATGTAAAAGCATAGTAAGACTGTAAAAACATGTAAGAGAAGAAAACTTATCTATTGCATGTAAACCAATCAACAAGAGTGACAATTATTTTATTCAATTTCAAAACTACTACGAAACGACACCGTAGATACTTAAAATTATGACATAAAATATATTTTCTAAAATGTTAATAATTTATTAATAATTATTGTTTTTCAATACTAAAAAAATGCGATACTCCGATCCGAAACTGCCGGTACCGTCGATCCCGAATACTCGTAGGAATGGTCCATACAGCGAAACTTGCTTAATATGCATGTTTTCCGTATGTTCTTCCCTATAGTGAAACAGGAAAAAAGGCTCCAATGGAATTTTGTACTTGTCTGCTGTGATCCTCCCATTATTACTTACATGTCGTGTCGTGTCGAGTTGAGTCGGAGAGTCTATATAACATAGATTTTCTTGATAGGTCGTGGCTATAAAGCAGCTTGATCTCAACGGTTATCAAGGAAACAGGGAATTCCTCGTGGAGGTACTGATCCTGAGCCTACTTCACCACCCTAATCTTGTCAACTTGATCGGCTACTGCGCTGACGGGGATCAGAGGCTGTTGGTGTACGAGTACATGCCGCTACGATCGTTGGAAGACCATCTCTTCGGTAATGCTCGCTCATCTCCACTGTTGTTGTTTGTGTTTGTGTTTGTGTTTACGTATCAGAGCCGGCCAGAGAGTTTGTGTTATCTTAAGCGGAGCTAATTTTGGTTGCCCATCGGCCTTTATTGTGAGCTTATCATGGGGGGTCATCCGTGACCCGACCTCTTGCGGGTCATGCTGGACTTGAGGGGTTGCACTAAGTAGAGAGGGGTTGTCCTTACCCCCGGGCTGGGCCATTGATGAGTCGTAAATGTAGCATAATAATATGAATGACTCGCTATTCACTCGATTTCTGGTCAATAATAAGATTGTATAGGAAAGATGGCCGAGTGGTTCAAGACATAGTACTATATAGGCTTTTGTTCCGTCGCAGAGCCGTAATCTTTTCCTCTTTGCTTTGCTTGCAACAGAGCTTACGCCGAAGAAGAAGAGGCTCGACTGGAACACGAGGATGAAGATAGCCGCCGGTGCTGCCAAGGGACTAGAGTACCTGCACGACAAAGCCAACCCTCCCGTCATCTACCGCGACTTGAAATGCTCTAATATCTTGCTCGGAGAGGGATACCATCCCAAGTTGTCCGACTTTGGACTGGCGAAGCTCGGTCCCGACGGCGACAAGACTCACGTGTCGACCAGAGTGATGGGCACCTACGGGTACTGTGCGCCGGAGTACGCCATGACGGGACAGCTGACGGTGAAGTCGGACGTTTATAGCTTCGGGGTGGTGCTTCTGGAGATCATCACGGGGAGGAGGGCTATCGTCACTTCTCGAACGAATAAGAAACAAAGTCTCGTCGCATGGGTATTAATAGTCACAGTGTAGATGTTCATCCTTCCACTCAAAGGTTGTGCTGTTATTCACATAATAATGTTTCTTCAATCGCAGGCTCGACCATTGTTCAAAGACAGGACGAAGTTCTCGCAAATGGCAGACCCCGCGCTTGGAGTGCAGTATCCGGTCAGGGGCCTGTACCAAGCGCTTGCTGTGGCTGCGATGTGCGTGCAGGAGCAACCCGCGATGAGGCCCTCGATAGCCGACGTCGTCACAGCCCTCAGCTACCTCGCGTCCGAGAACTACGTCCAAGTCTAGCGAGTCCATTCCATAGCACTTTTCTTCCGACTCTCTTTCTCCGGATGACGAAGAAGAAGAAGAAGAAGAAGAAACAGAGGATAACGACCATTTCAGAAGCATAAATGAGTATTGTTTCTGAGTAGCTTATAAATTTTGCCACCTGCTTATCAAATTTTGATTAGCTTTTCAGATGACAGGTGCGAATTCCGCAGGCATTATTTCTGGTATTAACTCGAACATTGGGTCTACATATAATGTCTGTTGTACTGTAAGTGAGAGCTCTGAGTACTTTGTGTCGGCCTTTTTTGGACAGTATTTGCTGGTGTTCAATTTTTTTTTTTTTAATACGGTACAAAAGAAGACATTTCTCAATCTAGAACACACCTCAAATTGTGACAAAACCATTGGAAGAACCTGGCAATCACTAACCAGCCTAGCGATTAGAAGCTTCGGTAATGAAAGTCAGCAGCATCGGTAATGGATGAAATGGGAAATGCATAGAAAATATATTTTCTTTTCAACCACTCATCACATCAACTGTTTTTTTTAATATGTTTAGTAAAATAATGATTTATCACAATATATAGAGTTCCTATAATACGAATATTGTAGCACGGATTGATGCAGCCAGCCCTCGAATTGGATTTAATACAAGGATTGATGCAGCCAGCCTTTGAATTGGATTTAACACAAGAGAAGCGTGTGCCGAGCCCATCCTTATCAGCTTGTGGGATCAACACTATTGCGAATCCAAATGTGTGCGGGAGAATAACCGACAACAGAAGTAGGATCACTCTGGTGAACTCATATGTCGTCTTCTCTTCATTCAGCTGCTACTGATGTCTTCTCCTTCACTCAACTGCTACCATTTCTGGGTCTTGGTTGCCATTGTTGCCGTTCACATCTTTCTCGCCGTTCATATCTTTGTCGGGTGAAGTGGTGGGCAGGCTTTGGCCATTGCCGTTGATGGGCTTGCCTTCCGTGGACTCCTCAGCATTGGGCTTTGCCTGTAATTTAATGCATCAGCTACTGAAGCAAATATATATATATATATATATATATATATATATATATATATATATATATATATATATATATATATATATAAGATGAAATATTGTCCTGGAAAAGCAGAAAGCCTAAACAAATGGTTAATCATCCTAATTCATTTACTTTACACAATGAAGATGCTGGAAGTCAATAGCATGCCAAGATGAAAAAAAAAGAAAAGAACAGGGTTTACATCAATGTGGCAAATGGATTAACAAGCATTTGTCTTGGCAAACTGATGATGAATGGATAAATCATGTTTATCCAGCCTTCCTTAATAAGCAAGTCAGTAAAATGCAAGAGAACTGATAAAATGAGGATCCGAGTGGTAACCAAATTGAAAATCGAAACTCCTATTGCTAATAAGCCTGTATATAAATCATGCAACAGAGAAAAAAATAAAATAATATTGTTCTACATATATGATTTCCTATACCCCCCCACCCCACACACACACATTATAAATTAACTGGTATGAAATGCTTTTATGGATTGTTAGCTATTTTGACACAAGGTTCAACACTACAAAAGGAAAATAAAAGGAAATTACAGAAGAAAAAACCTAGTGTAAGCCATATTTACAGAAGAAGAAAAAACCTAGTGTAATGTCAGTTTCCTCTCATAGAGTTCATGTCGTCCAATTTCTAGTTTAGGGGTGTGAAACCGACCATTTACCCATTGTTAAAATATAAAATTATAAGATTAATTAAAATATATTTAAAAGATCTTGGAAAAAACACCTAATTCCTTCCACCCCTCCACCTTGATGCCGATGTCCCTGTGCCATCGCTCGAGGGTGGTTTTGGGAGGATACTGCAGCCATTATTGTGGGAGGGGAAGAGGGGGTGGGAGGACATTTGGAGAAATTGGATGGCAGGTACTTTTTGTTGCAAAGATTAGGGCGACACCTGTAAATATGGCATACATTAAGGGGTTTCATGTAAATATGAGTTACATATTAGACTCAAGAACCTATGTATATGCCTAGCAAATTCCCATCTTCTAATCTATATGGGATTATTTGGGATTTCACATAATACACCACCATATTCATAGATGCACCCCAGCCTCAAAATCACCAGCATTGCTTGCAAAAACCTACTTTACCCATAATCGCTTGCAAAATCCTAGTTAAACCATTGTGGCTTAGGATGAAGCTGGCAGGTTGATACTACTCTACACTAGGTCTGGAATATTATATACACAACTTCCTCACAAGTATAAATTGTAAAATTTGTGAATCAATAATTACTGGCAATTGGCACTATAAAAGTGCATACGAACTACATCACGTAATAAAACATATGAACGTTATATCCAGATGCTATAGCCATCTTGGAGAAAATTGAAAAAACATTCAAATAACTTGAAATAACTGCAAGGCTCACCTTGTTCTTGTCACGCCAGCCAAGTCCAAACGGTCGAGAAAGCAAACCTATTTTTCGTGTGGGGAAATCCTGAGATGTCTCCGGACTGGTTCGTGCCGGTGAATGATCGAAAAAAGTCGGAGTTCTACAAAAAAGAAACAAAATGACATGATAGAAGACCATGCAAGGTATGGCAGACGTGTGAGGTGATAAATAAAAGGGATCAAGGCACAAAAAGGAAACAAAGACATTTTTCCTTATGCACGTGGAAATGTCAAGGGAATTACTCTTTAGATATATGATGCATCATCAAAAGATGATGTGCATCAAGTGGCAAAGCCAATGTGCCCAGTAAAAAGACCTGCGCATGGGTACTGGATAATCAGCTTACAAAGATACCTTGGAGACTGTGCTTTAACCTGGCTAGACTGATACTGCAATGTAGCTTCCAACATAGTTTCTGCCATTATTGCCCTCTTCTCCATTTGCGCAAGGGAAGACAAGGTTTCTTCATATTTTTCCTGCATACATCTGGTATGGATAAATACATAAAGCAGACAAAAAAAGTAAAGAACCAGTCTTGGCCTCTCTTAAGGAATATATGCCACAGTTATACTTACACAGTAGCATACTGGAGTAGATATTTTACAGGATTTATTATTATAGAAAACTATATTCAACTAAAGCTGATCAGGTCAAATATTGATCATCTATACCAATTTAGTGTCACTGTTGAATTTATGGGAATTCCTTTTCACTCTTTGTCATAACGTGTCATAGAGATGAATGCAATTCCATGTAGAAAATTGTATCATTTTAACTTCTTTATCTAGATTTTTTTTATAGTCTATAGCAACTTAGAAGGGAATTCCATGCTACATAAGCTTAAATTGTATATCCAAAAGGCAAGGTTTACCTACTTGTAAACTTGCCGTCTAGGTTTTATGGTATGTCCCTCTCATGCTCATAGCTACGTTGTATAGGAACATGGCACCGACATAGAGGGTTGACACGTTAGGTCCGACAGTCGGTCATAAATCTTTGTCAAATCTTTTATGGAGCTTTCTTATGCTTTACAGCCGACCCATTCAGAAGGGAGAAGGCTTGGATGTTGATGACCATAGGTGCGTCACTGACGGATTTGAAATTGCTAGGTAGCCTTAAATAGTCAATAGTTTTGCATAATTTGCACATAAACATAACACAGCAGTACATTACAGACGAAACTTAACACAAAACATTAAAGTGATGGTTTATTTTCTCCATAATAAGAAAATATTGCTGACTGTAGATACTGACTTCTGACAGTGACCACTCTAGAGAAATAGTAGTTGAAATACACATAGTTTATGAAAGTAATGTGGGATGACTTGGAGCAGGTAATATCATGCCAAGCAAGAATGATAATAGCAGGTGAGGTACTACTTCAGGACAATAAAAGGTATAATTAATTAAACAATTTCCAAGTATATTGGTGCACTAAGAACAACAATTCAAGGTTCGAACTATCGGTATCGAAATCGGTTTAACCCTTCCTATGTGTATCGGTATTGTCGGTTACGGTTCGGAGTACCGGGTTTTTCTTTTTGGAAAGCCAAAGATAATAAAATGTTCTCTAAAAATCTGGAAAAATATTTGATAGATTTATTTTAATTTAATACATTGTATGTTGTTTCTCGATAGTTTTAAATGAAATAATTTTTTACTTGCAATACATACTATTGTTTATTTACTTGCCTTTTAGACATAGTGCAACCACAATAAATAGTTTAGAATGGAATAATACTAATATGGATTAATGTTGTGAATTTATAGATATATATTGACAAACCATAATGGTTACAATTTATCGATAAGCCTTATTGACATATTGTATCAATGTCAATGTTCGGCACAACTTAATCATCATGTTGACAACTATTTTTCATTCTTCTATCTTTTTCTTTCAATTTTTCTCTGCCAAAAATCGACCAGGAAAGAGATCCCCAAAGTCATATCGATGAGTATCGGCCGCGGTCGGGACAATGCCAAAACCGATATGTATCGGTATCGGCCAATACCGCAAACTATGGACAAAACAACAATCTGACAGGCATGTTCAAGATTTCTAGTTTACCATTTATATTAGAAACCACAATATTCTTACTCCACTTAACTACCCCAAGGGTTAACTCAATTGAAAATTGAAAGGTTGTGTCTGTCATCTAAATTCTAGATACTGCTAGTGGAATGCTTGCAATGATCTTGTGTGTTAAAATATATAGCCAACCTTTGTCTTTCGAAGGAACAATTCTAAGAGAGACCAATTTTCATTAATACATATCATACAAAGCTTAAGTGCATATTCTCATTTGGAAGGAAAAAAATTACCCAATAGAGTTGCATTGTATTATTACCCGATACTGCAATCAACTCTATATAGTCGGGATTTTAAAATATTTTAACATTTTTTCATTTAAAAGACCAAGGACGAGAAAGAACCTGGAGCACATGAGTAGCATATTTCTGAGCAGCAACATCTTGCTCAGCACATAAACGAGCATCTTCTGTCACCTTCTGCTCTTGTTCAACCCGCATCAAAACCTAAAATAGTTACAAAGAATTTTACCAGCTTACATACTCAAAAAACATTAACAAGAAATAGAATATAGATAACAACTAAACAGCACACCTGCAGCATGACTTGTTCTTGTTCCTGCTTGTCTTTAAGAGCCTGCTGCAACTCTGAGACTTCTTGTTCTAATTGCTCAACCTATAAAGATGAATCATGGTAACTTTTGACTTTTGAATTAATGCATGGAGTAAGACACCCAAGAATAGAAAACACAAATTCTTAGAAAGAAAAAATGAAATTTGTCTCTGCCAATGATGGCAAGGTCAGGCAATCCATCATTTTGATGCCATGAACCACCTCATTAATGCCATGAACAGCCATTGTAAATGAGCAGAGGGACAATTTGATAAATGAACCATCAAATACAAATGGCATGATGACTTTTCAACAGTTTCTCATTCAAATTTCAAACTTGGTCGCGGATCACTTTATTATTTCTTCGAAACTTAATAGTACTATTAACCTGCAAAATTTTGAAACATTTTTAAGTATCGTTAGAAACCAGTACATTTTTGGCCGTTTCAAATCGGAGTTGGATGGTCCACAACCAACGATCGACCAATCAAAAACAAGGTTCGCAATAACCGTATCAGAATTAGCTTCGGACCCTTCTTATGAGTATCAGAATCAACACTTTCGGCACTCTCGGATCTAAGTTCTGTAGTTCTAGAAACCCAAAAGATAATAAAAATATTTTTGAAACTATAAAGTATTTAACACATTTAGACATAATCTTAGGTATTATTGGTTGTTTCTCATTAGTTTTCATGAAATAATATTCAGCATTGTTGAAATGTTCCTCTACAATTATTATTGATATTGTTGTCTATTTTATTTGTTACCCCTCCCCCCCCCCCCCCCCCCCCCACCCAAACACCCCATCCCACAATATATAGCGGTGAATGGCATAATATTAAAATTTATTAACATTGTGAATTTATAGTATTTAACTCCGAAAAATGGTGATGGTTACATTATGCCGATAAGGAATTTTCTCGACACAATGTAGCATGATGATATTCGGCACGACCAATTCATTTGCTCGATTTTGTTTTGCCATACTTCGTCTCTTTTTCTTTACTTAATCAACCGGAAAAGAGAACTCCAATTTCAAGACGGTCTCGGATGGTATCGGTGTAGGCCAATATCGGATAGGACATGCCAAAATCGATACGAAATAGCTTATATGTATTTACCGATCCTGCGAACCTTGATTCAAAGCCACCAAAATCTCCCAAAATTGATGCCCATAGGCAGGGGTGGCCCTGGTCCAGGGCAGGCTGGACGACGGCCAAGGGCCCAAAGATTAAAAGGACACCAATATGGACGGATCTAAAATAGAATAAGTATGTACAATGGGCCATCATTAACACAAAACAATTCTAGTGTAGTGGTTATCATGTTAGACTTATATGCTAGAGGTCCTTGGTTCAATTATTGGTAGCAACCATATTGTTTTGTTTTGTATTTATATTTAATTTTTAATTTTTTTTACATTATGTATGGGGGCCCTATTTTAAAAGTTCACCTTGGGCCCTCATTAGCCCAGCCCTGCTCATAGTTATGTCTGAAAGTATGTTTTGAACCTTGCTTGAAAGTTGAGGGTTTCATTTCAACTACTCTAATCCAACAGCTATCCAATTTCTCTGTCTTCACTCTTGAAAATAGGGATGAAAGAGTAGTTGGGTACGACGGAGCTCTGAACCACCAGACCCAACTTAGGGCGAATTTGGAGGCAAAGACGTATGCTACTCCATCTCCGACATATTTTTTTCCATCTCCAACACACACACACACACACACTAGTTATCTCCGTGCCTCCGGCACTCCTTTATAATTCGGTTTTTTGAAATTGTTTCACATTTATATCATTTAATAATATCTTTAATGATATAAATTAGTTTTAAGGTTTTTTATTGATATATACCCGTGTCATAATCGTAGCCATTTGATATAACTCATATTTTAATCGTAACCCTTCTTTATCCTTTTATGTTTTGACAATAAACACAACTCTTCTTTATTATTACACTATATGTGTGTGTGTGTTTTCTAGTTAACTAATGTTGATGTGTACAATCTTCGTTGCATTTCCATTAACTTAACTAAACATCGTAACATATTCAGTTATTTGGAGGTGGAGACAGGGAATATTTCTCCAAGTAAGAGGAGGCGGAGCGGATGCATAGACAAATACTTTTTGGTGGAGTCTGTGGTGGAGGGTTTAACCTCCAACCTGAATCCGATCTGCTTACATCCCTACTTGGAAATATCTACAACTACATAACTAAACATGATCCAGATCATGAGAAAACACTTGAATGTCCCCAAGAGCTAAAGATATGACCATAAGGTCCACACATGAAAAATATGCAGTAACCAAATAGGTCAAAAAAAATCCATATCTACAGATATTTGGACTATGTTTATAACTAAAATAGAGACTACAATACCGTGTCAGTGATGTCACACAATTAAGAAAATTGCATCTGGAATACACATGATAGTCATAAATAATATGATTTAGGTATATACACACCTTCGCACTCAAAAGTCGTCTATTATCCTGTGTGACCATCTCCATCAATGCCGTCTCTAACTCTTCCGCTCTGCGAACAAAAAATAAGGAGGCAGCAAGCAGAATAAGTTCTCTATAACTTTGAAAAAAGACTCCAAAGTAGGTATTCAAGTAAAGGCTTGCATGTCCAATATCATTAGGAGCACATATTACTACATTTTCTACTCTGTGTTGAATAGCAAATAAGCATCAAAAAGGACAACACAAGCATATATATATATCTAAGCATGGGTAGCAAAAATGTTCAGAAAATCAAAGAAGCAAGGAGAGAAAAACAGTTCTTTCAACCAATAGAAAGAATATATAAGAGATTATCTTTCTTGTATTTTCTCCTTTCCATTTTCCCTTCTTTCCGAATAGATCTCTTAATTTTCCACCAGCAATCTCAAGCAAGATAAAGGGGATTTGAGTTCCTTAACCAACAGTGGATATCCTTAAATAACATCTTCAAACAATGTCACCCTAGTTTAGCGGTAAATGAGAGAATGAATAGTTGGCTAGGGCATCATCTATACACAGCTTGATTCTTTGATACCACCCAAAGAAGAAAGGTTCTTAACCCAAGGAGGAAAGGATAATGACAAGTGAGACCTAGAAGTGAAATACCAAATTGAAGCCCATACAGTCAAGCATAGATCTACTATATATGCATCTCCCCTACAAGTTCACTTTCAGAGGGAAGCTAAACAAACACTAAGTTCTAAAGTATTTTCTCTTAAGTTAACCAAGAAACAATCACAAATATGGAAGTTCAGGGCAACAAGGACATGCCTTTATTTCTCAACATTAAAAATGAAAAGGAAATAAAAATAAAAATTATAACGGTGCTAACCTAAGAATAGCTGATCTTTTCTCCTCCAACAATCTGCACAACTCAACCTTCAACCACGTTACCTGGAACATAAACAAAACTGAAAATCAAAGAATGCTAGCAGAAACTTGAAGATCAATAAAACACTAGATGGCTCACATTTTTTAGCAAATAAGGTTAATCACAAGGTTTAAAATATCAGTATCATAACCGGTTTCGGATCCTTCCTATATTATCAGTATCGGCGGTTTCGGCTTATTTCGGATAGGACTATGGGGTTCTTTGTTTCGGAAACCCAAAAATGATAAAAGTCTTTTAAAAAGCTAAAAGAAAATATTTAATACATTTAGACATAATTTTATATATTATATGTTGTTTCTCATTATTTTTAAATTGAATAATATTCACTTGCAATAGATATCATTGTTTATTTATTTGCCTTTAAACACGAATGAAATAATATTAATATTGATTAATGTTGTGAATCTATAGATATGTAACTTCGATAAATGTTAATGGTTACAATTTATCAATAAGGAATCATATCGATACACTTTATCATTGTCAGTCTTCAGTGGTCAGTACAACTGATCATTGTGTTGACACAATCTTTCCATTCTTCTATCTTTTTCGTTCATTTTTTTTTCCTATCGAACTGACTGGAAAGAAAGAAGAAAAAAGACCCCCAATGTTAATATCAGTCAGTATCATAGCAGGACGTGCCAAATCGTATCGGTATTGATTATCTCCCCGAATTAACTTAACCATGTTAGAAATTATAACATATCAAATTATCACATTTTTCAGATTTTATGGGCTTGGGAACCATATTTCAGATTGAATATTATCTAATACAAGATGCTAGACACTATCTAAAGATGAAACTCTCAGCACCTAAAACGTGCTTCCTTGGATGTTTAGCATTGGCGCCTGCTGTAGTAGGTTGCCTCATTGGAAGCATCATGATGGTGCATTGACATGCTTTAACATTTACACAACAAAGGCATAAAATTGTAATTTGGCAACAATGGTTACCTGTTCTTTCAGATTAGTTACAGAATCCGACTCAGTATCAATTGACAGGCTATTAAGAAATTCCTCAATATTGTTTGAATTGGACTTTGTGAGGTGCAGATCCCCATTTGAATGCATGTTGTTTTGTCCTTCTGTTGATTTTGTTTCTGATGTTTGCAATCCAGAGTCATGTCTGAAACTATAAAGCTTAGAAGCAAGACCATGGGAGTCCCTCCAGGCAAGAAGTCCTTTAGACCTCTCCTCCATGGCGGCTAAAACTGCTGGCCGGTGCTTTTTCCTCAAATCTCCAAGTCTGATTTCACTAACAGCTTGATATCCCATGCAAGCAGTTAAAACAAGCTGGCTGCTGTCGAAAGTAGAACCAGCAAGGGACTGCAATAGGGTCACTGCATCTCCAGCATCCTTTGTAGTAACCAATGCAGGCCCTACCAAATTACACGGTTTCAGAAGGAAACTTGTACATTATATACCTAAGCAATAGTCTTGTCAACGCTAGCTAGTTCTTTCAGAATTTATCAATTAGAAATCAAAAGAGAAGTACCATATAACTCCATTAAAGCAAGTGCAGTTCGGAACAACATAGCCCGGTTCCCATCAAAGAGAAGTACATCCCAAACACGCAGAACTGGATAATAACAAGAACTAAGCATTAGGAAGGAGCATTATAGAATGTATATCATTGCCTATTATCTTCAAATGTACAAGGCAAAAGAAATTTTATTAAATAAAATATACACACTTTAAAGCATTAAAAAGTAATCCTTGGTCAACGTATACTAAAGTTGCAAATTTTCAAAATAAAACCTGACCGCTTTCCCAAGGAAGCACGTTCACGAACATGGAAAGGAACCAAGGTCCAGTAACCCATGCCACCTGGACGCCCAGGTAATCAAGATGATTAACTGCAATAGAGAATGCATAAAATTAAGAGATTCATCCAAAAAATATTTAGTGTGTCTATAAAGGCATGTGCACACATGTAAATCAGAAATAACATAGGCATATAATATTATAAATCACAGACCTAATTTTGGAAACCTCTCACGCACTAACTCCTCCAAAACAAGTTGATCCACCTGGGGAAAAAAAAGCATTATGAGAATTTAAAATAAAGTAGCAATATTACATACTCCCTTATTCAAGGAATAGAAAGAAAATATAAATGGCTGCCGATCAGCAACAGGTAAATAAACCTGAGATTCGATCATTTCCTCAGAATAGTAACCATTGAAGTAATCATCAATAATAGCCACTAAAGTCCTGAAACAACGCATAAACAAAAAGATCAGACAGTTGATTTCTTGCCAATCTATACAAGCCAGAATATATGTTCTCATGAGCAGAAGTCAAAGAATTTAGTCTAGCACTAATCACGTTTCAGCTTTAGAAAGTAAAGTGATGTTACAAAACCTACCAAAATGCATTTTCCTCAGGCATCAACAATAGTAATAGTCCTGCGAAGAAATTCATGGCCTGCATAAAAACCAAAATTATAATGTTCCATGATCATATAAGAATGTTGTTATGCTTTTGCCAAAAAGAAAGAAAAAAAGTAAGTTAAAAAGAAAATACTACTAACAATGCAGAGTTAAGGGATGATAACTGTTATATAAGAGTGGCACATCCTGTATAGTAAGATAAAATGGTTTTGATGATTTCCCGGTAGATACTAATTATAATTTTTGAAACCCATACTTCAAAACTATTTAAAAGAACATCAGATGTACAACGATCAAAAGTTTCAGATACTAATTATACATTAACTGTGAGAACAAGAAAGATAACATATTAACATCGAATCAGTGGTTTTTAAAAACATGATACAAAAGAAAAGGAGGGGAAATTAGTAACCTGGTTGAGTCCTTATACTGACTCAAAGGCTTAGCTCATGTCAAGCTAGCAGCAAACAGTACCAAACCAAATCAATCAAGTAAAAGCAGAAACTTCTACCTTGACCAGTGATGTATCACTTAAATATGCCCCCACATAAAACATGTATATTATTACAATTCTCGATAACTCAGTTAAGGAGTCATATATATACTTAGTGGCCAGGCTCTTTTTCCCGGATACAACAAAATAGTGCACAATGCCAAGATACTTATAAATACTATATGCCAAGTTTTGCCAACTGTTATAACTTGAGCTAGATTGTACTCCATGCGACATCTACTTCCTGAATTTTGAGTGGATGAAACATATTCTTACCAGAACAGCTAGCAAGAAAATGTAGATTACTGTATACCTGAAAAACTTATCAGCATCAGAAAATACCTTCGGCTGCTTCCACGACCCTTGTTTTCTTGACATTCAAGTAAATACAAAGTTTCGTAGCATAAACCTAAGGATGATCCATGGGGTTTAGCAGTGTTATGTTGCAATGAGCACCTATTGTTTGATGGTGGAATGAACAAAGGTTTTGCAGTATGGAAACAAGGAACAGTCAGGTCCCTACAGTTCTCTTAAAAAGTAATTTTTAGCTTGTAGGCTTATAGTCACATTAATGAGGATCTAAAGTGGGTATAACATGGTTTATAACCAATGACCATAGCAGTACTTCTTACCTTTGGGATAAAATTTAAGCTCAACTTAAGAACCCCACTGTGTATCCTGAGCACCTAAAAATTCATGTGCCTTACCATCTTGACACGAATTGTATCAAGTATGATTTAGTGTTTGGTACTAGTATTATAGTAGTGAGTTAAAATGCATGTTGTGTAGGACGAATTTAGATATCTTTAGTTGCAATTCATATAGTTGGTAACTTGTAAACGTGAGTTTCATCACCTACATACATGAAGGTATAACTCCAACTTCTCACTTCCAAGAATTGTAGACTTGTTTTAATTATGATTTTTAACAAAATAGCTTATAATGAGATTTTGAACCATACATACATGTGAAAATGTATTGCAAAGATTTCAAGTAACTAAACAATGAGGATATCTGTAAACCTTTTAATTGGGTATCTCATTTCTCAACCACTAGTAACCAGTGGACACTAGGTCTTTTAGTTAGTTTTAGGGAACGTAGTTATAACTTGTATCACACGAAGTAAGAAGAACGACGACTATCTCAATCAATTAGCACCTGACTCAAAGTAAAATGGTAGACGAGAGAGAGAGAGAGAGAGAGAGAGAGAGAGAGAGAGAGAGAGAGAATGAATAAAGCTAAGATGCTTAAACGTACTAGCTACCTAAAGAACGTGATTTCTCACTAGTCTCTTTTTCTTCCATTCTGAAAAAATAAATAAAATTTTGTCTCCTTTTTCCTTGTTTATCTTTTTGTTCTCCTACCATCCAGCCAAAGCATGTTCTATATTTGTCGTTACTTGTTCCTCCAGCTTATTATCATCCCCACTAAGGCATGCTCATTGTCAACCCAAGTCTTTCGGCATTAAACTACGATACACACTTGAGGTAGCTACATCCTACTATTTAGCAACAAAAATAAGATATCCCTTCTAGGAAGGACAGTCAAGGATTGGAAGGGTGAAATCTGGTTCCATAAACCGATCCCACTTGGTTTAGATCATAACATTACTTGCTAAACTAGTATGCTTGTTCGGTAGGAAATTTCCTTTTCTTCTTCATGTTTGCTTAAAATGTGACGTAAAATCTTAGATTAACCCATGCAGCCCTCTTGTCATGTACCAAAGAGATTATTATACAATATAACTCAATCATAATTGGTACAAAGGATGTAGAATATGTCGGTTTAATCGTGTAAGGGTAGCCCAAAATCCCCTGGGTAGTTGTAAAATGGTGTTATTGCTATGAAACCTTATACAATTAAGAGAACCCCCTAAAAATAGAGCCAAAGTACACAGAAACATATATACGCTCTAAAATGAAGAATTTGGATATTAGTCAGTAAAATCAAATAAAAACTTTAACCGTTTTCTTCAATAGACACCACCATCACAAGATAAGTTTACAATTTATATAAAAGAAGCATTACAAGGGTAACATCCTGTAGAAACATGAAAATCATGCAGGCCGCATAAGAGCTCATGCACTCCAACAGGAAAGCAAGCCGCATTGGAGCCGCACGAGACCTATGCGACCATAATAGCCAAACCGTATAGATGGCCTGTATACGACCTGAATATCCTCAGAGTACGTGGGTGGGGGGTGACAACATGCAGCCATCAAGGTCCATACAAAATAAAAACACAACTAGGAGAACGCGATCAGTCAAATGAGCCACGAGCCTCACAAAGCACGGCCGCAACCTCCTGGAGCGAACGTATGCCCGCGCGACGAAACTGGCGGCGCAATCCTTCCCTCCATTCCAACGTCTCTCTCCTCTGGAGTTATGGACAGCAAGACGAAATTCGGAGTGGACTCCAAAGGCCTAGCAAGAGCCTCCAAAGTTAACCCCAACGAGGACAGAAAATCCTCAGCGGCGGATAACTCGTCTCCGACCCGTGCTCTCTTTGCAAGAGGAGACGCTGCGACAGCCAGCGGAGAACCAATAGCTCATCCCTCACGAGACCCTCCAATTCCGGACCCTCCTATACCCGAGCACCTGGGCGAAGCGGGTGGCCAGGGTTCCCAACTAGAACCTCCCTTGGACGACATGTTTTCACAAAGTGGAACACGATGAACCACGACAGTGGTATTTACATAAGAGAGCGACGGTTTGCATGACTGCAATAATTGGATAGATGAACCTACAAAGGTGAATCCGACGGTTTAGCTTTCGAGAAGTCTGCATGCAACCGACGGTTTAGTTTCCAAGAAGTCTGCATGCAAAAGATGGATAGACTTCCTCAAAGGTTAAGCCAAGTCTTAAAAGTGCCAGCTCGACAGTACGCGTCCAGGCGTCCAAACAAACCATGCGCCCCCTAAGCAGGCTCAGCATAAATCAGGTCGCAGAGGCACCATGTGGCCCAATAAGGCGACGTTCATGCGTCCCAATCAGCCGAAGCAGCCTTGGCTGCAGATGGACCTGACACGGCATCCCGTCAACATGATCGACTCTGACACAGAATCCTGACAAAGAGAATTTTTTGAATGCCTCAAAAGATGTGAACACACTAAATGACAGAAGTCTCACGTCAGCACAGAACTTCACTTTCGATGGATGTGCAGCGCCACGTGTACATCCCAACAAAGATCGCATGCGTCTCTGTCCCCATGCGTCCAAGACTCCATGCGTTCCATGCGTCTCTGGCCCCATGCGTCCCAGACTCCATGTTTTCCATGCGTCTCTAGCCCATACTCCATGCGTTCTATGCGTCTCTGGTCTCGTGCGTCTCTGGCCCCATCCGTCCCAGACTCCATGCGTTCCATGGGTCTCTGGTCTCGTGCGTCTCTGGCCCCATGCGTCCCAGACTCCATGTGTTCCATGCGTCTCTGGCCTCGTGTGTCCCAGACTCCATGTGCCTCATGCGTCTCTGGCCACATGCGTCTCAGACTCTATGAAGACCAAGTCTTACAGTTACAACTGAAGTAGATCTCTCTAACCAAGTGCGGGCCACGTGTCAAAATTGAACAAGTCACGTCCATAAAGGAAGAGAACCGTCCAGATTTTCAGCAACGAAAAATCCCAACAAGCGTCCACATGACAGCTTGGCCTGCTCACTGTTACAGCTGCACCATGTTAGGAAGGTACACGTGGCATCCTCTAGCATCCACGCGACCTAACATATGCGCGCCCAAGGTTGATTATATAAACTAGGGTGACATGCCCAAGACACACACAGAGGGACAGACAAACAGACAGAGAGAAATAGACAGAACAACAGAGGAGAGGAGAGAGAACAAACGAGAGCTTCTTCACCCTGCGTCGGATCGTCAACGGAGTAAATGAGCCACCATAGCACTCTTTGTCCATCACCACACCCCATAATCAAAAATTTGTACTTAGATTGTCTGTCTATGACCTCTTTGCACTTTCTTCCGTTTGTTATTGAAGCAATCAATTTTAATGGCAAACAATGTGGCGACTCGACTGGGGACATCTTTCTCCTCTGATGAGAAAGCTGTGGTGCAATCCGACGCAGCCAAGCTCGGGTCCATTCAAAGGATGCTGGTGGTCCGCTTCGACCAGCAGGCTTTCGAGGACATGCTCTCCGGGGACAGCGCGAGTCCTTCTCCGAGGCAAGCAAAGCCCAAGAAGACCCGCAGGACGTGGGTAGAAAAGGCCACCGCGCCTCACCCAACTACGAAGCAGCCGCTCCTCGTCTCTCTCTGCCGCAGGGACCGCACATCATGCGTCCACTGCTTATGCGGCAGCCTCTTCCAACCAGAAGGGTGCTCACCACTTGAAGGCCCGCAGAACGTGGATAGCAAAGGCCACTGCGCCTCACCAAACTGCGGAGCATGCACTCCATGTCTCTCTCTGATACTGAAGACGCACGGTATACGTTCGCTCAGGCTGTCCCCGCTTATGCGGCCTCCTTGCCTGAAAAGGAGAATGCTCAACACCTGAACTCTGGTAGAGAAAAACAATACGATGCCAAGAGTTTGGGAGTTGATGCGCCACCCATGCGGCTACAACGGAGGATGCGGGAAAGAAAGCAGTATGCAGCTTCCAACCCAGCCGCATGCGTCTCTGACACTCCCAGAAGCTGTCTTTGACAGAATCTCATCTGGTCGCACTTTCATGCCGCTTTGAAGAAAATCAGAACTTGGACTCTTCGTATTATGCGTCTGCGAGTGCTAAGTCGAAGAAGTCTGGGGCAGTACGAGCTCGTCAGGCTCAAGCAACTGTCTATTTGGCTGATCGCCAGCGAGCACCGCTTACTATGCGTGCCCCTGACAGGAAGTCATACAAAACCGACCCATGCGTCCAGCCCGCAGTAGTAAATGGGCAGGGTCCGTCTCAAAAGTATTCCACTGACGATCTGGGAAAAGTTCTTGTACGAACCCTAGGTCAGGGAGCAAAATCAACACCCACGTACCCGCACGCTCGGTCTACCCGTGCTCACGAAAAAGGTGCAAAGGTGGATCAACCTTCGTTTGACTTGCGCAACGTGATTAGTCACAAGCGCAAGACGAGGGTGACAACTACGGCGCGTGAAGTATCCTCCCCAGGACACCACTGTGCCAAAATTATAATCAATTGTTGCTGCAACAAAGTGGCAGTACCCACAAACAGGCAGTCGGCATTCCAACGAAGGCACCTACCCGGCAACAACCCGGAGATCAGGTGCAAACACCAGAGGAGGATGAGCTATCATTCGCCTCATGTTATTCTGCTCGGAAAGATCTTCCACCGTAGGAGGAAAGAAGTCCACCACCTCCAGTCCGTCACTCTCAACCAGCGCATTGAGAAGACGACTACCAGGAGGACCAGTAGCGGGACCTGCGGAAGGTGTTTTCCAAGGAACCCGCTCGAAGAAAAAGCTATCAGCCGCTGGGGGTAGTTCTTCCTCAGGACCCCTGAGGGTTACACGAGCTGGGGGTAGTAATCCGCTGGACCTATACGACGCAGTGATTCCCAGGGGACGGACTCTGATATCCCTGGGGTGGCCACCCTCGTCAAAATAACGTAGCCTCCTACACTGGGGGTAGTACTCTCTCCGAATCCGATGAGGAGGCCACGCTACCTGATGACTACTCTCGACAACAATCGGACACGGAAAGTGCGGCGTCAACTGTCCCGTCCATCTCTTCCTATGTGAGGGTTGTATACATGGCAGGGGACGATCATGAAGGCCCCAGGGACCGACAACGCCTCGAGGTTCTTGAGGCCATGATGCAGACGTGATGCAAGCCCTGACTCAGGTGATGCTGGAAATTAAAGCAAGTATGGCTTCCCAAACAGCAAGGACTTCTGGACAAGCAAGCTTGGACCCTAGGACCAACGCAGATTACAATGCAATCACTTCACCCATAGGCGAAAATTACCCTTTGTCCGGCTCATTTGCCCCTTCCGCAGGAGACGAAACCAAAGAAACAATGAGGGAAGTCCGGGAACTCCGGGCTCGCCTAGATTCCATGGGCAGCAGGGATTCACTGCGCGAGCTCGGAATACGACAATCATACCCCCGCGAGTGAGGGATGTTCCGTACCCACCGAAGTACAAGCCCTTTAATTTGAATCCATTCGACGAAAAGACATCCGCCCTTCAATACATGAGTTATTTTGAGACTGGAACAGGGTACCTACCTCACAGTGACGCACTCCTCACCAAGCTCTTCGTGGGGGCATTGTCCGGGGTAGCATTCGACTGGTTTTGCAGCCAACAAGATAACTGCATCTCGTCGTTTGACGACTTCAAGAGTCTTTTCCTCAAAAGATTCTATGACGAAGGAAGCAACATGACGATATCCTCCCTAATGGATGTGACCCAAGGAAAAAAGGAACTCGTCCAAAATTATATCGAGCGTTTCTGACAAACAGCACTGAGGTTGCCTTCAGGCAATCCTGAGTCGACATTGATGGACATGTGCCGCAAAAACTTACTTCCGACAGTCAGCCTCTGGATGGGCGACGGTCAGTTCCAAAACTGGACGGCGTTCATCATAAGCATTGTCAGCGCTGAGAAAAATGTCAAAAACGCCCGGCTCTTGGGAATACAGATCTGTCGCTGACGATAGGAGAAAACGTCCCAACAAAAGCAACAGCGGCAACAATGGCCGCGAGGAAAAAAGGAAGCAGGCCGTGGTGGCCAACTTAACCAAGAAGCCCGAGCAAAAGCCGGCTGAGATTCCGAAGTCCCAGGAGACTTTCTCCTTCGAAGATGACGTCATGCCCATCTTCGACGTACTGATAAAGGATGATAAGCTACAGCTCTCCGACGTCAAGCGCCATGTAGAGGCAGCCGAGATGAATATTCCGAAGTACTGTCACTACCACCGTTACGTCCACAATGCGATGAAGGACCGCTACACCCTCAAGCGGTACATCCAGCGTTTACTCGACAACAAGGCCCTCACCTTGGATATCGATGATGTTAAGCGTTATATTAGGTAGTGAGCTTTAGTCTCACATCGGGTAGAATAATAGAGAGGGGTTAGACCCTCCTATACATATGTAGTCTTTTTTTATCAATGAAACCATTCCATTATTCCAATCCTACATGGTATCAGAGCCATAACCCATCCACTCATTTCTCTCTCTCGAAAAAGGAGAGAAACTCTAACCCTAACCTTTGTTGCCGCCCCTCCACCCCCCCCCCCCCATCCGCCACCCCCGCCGACGTCGCCGCTGCCCCAGTCTGTCGTTGCTGCCCTCGCCTCCCCCATCCCCACCGGCCGTTGCCGACCCCGCTGGTACCCCCCCTCGCTGCTAACCCCCCTGCTCCGCCAGCCCCCCCTCGTGGCCAGGCCCCACCCCGCCTGCTGCTTCCCTCACCCCCCCCCCCCACTCCGCCACCACCCCCCTGGCCCGCTATGCAGCCCAAAATCCAAAACCCTAACACATCTCTGCAGCCGTCGCCCCTCCTTCCTGTGTAAACCCTAATTTCCAAAAAATGTAGACAATAATTTGTTTGCACAACCTCTGTTCCTAGATTACGACTTCAGGAGCGTATATCGACGTCAGAGGGTAGACAATGATTTGTTTGCACAACCTTTGTTTCTAGATTACGACTTCAGGAGTTAGAAAAGAGTAGACAAGTTGATTGTTTACGTAGATCTTTGTTTCCTTCCTACCCTGATATTCGCATCAGGATCTACACAAAGAGTGA
Source organism: Iris macrosiphon (assembly GCA_036927795.1). NCBI lineage: Eukaryota > Viridiplantae > Streptophyta > Magnoliopsida > Asparagales > Iridaceae > Iris > Iris macrosiphon. The sequence goes on along the minus strand of JAYESA010000004.1, from coordinate 7,197,642 downwards.
CTTTGGTTACTTCTGTGTCATGGTGTGTGTGATCCCCATACGATCTTTCCATGCGCGTGTCGGTTTTGTCCATGTTGATAGCGCACTGGTAAAGTTGATGTGATTATTGGAGTTGGAAAGATTTGGCGACGATCGAATCAAGTGCATTATGACACACTCTGAGGCGGCTAGCAGTAATACCGGTGTCAGGAACGCATTGGCGGGACCAACGGACACTGGCATGGCAATCTCTTCGATTCGACTCGTCGATCGGCGGTTTGACGAACCAGACGGATACTCAACATAGAGAAAGAAGGTTGAGAAGCCACTTCGGGGTATGCGGTTGTCCAAGCATCTGACTGACAACCCTCCGGCGATGACTGATCTCACATTTGAGCAGTGAGAGACGGATGATAGTCGCATGTTTACACGGTTGATGAACTCCATGGAACCGTCGGTAGAGGATATGGTTCAAAACACGGACACAGTAAAGGAGCTTTGGGAGGTCCTCGCGGCGACGTTTGATGGAAAACGCTACTTGTCTCGTATCTACGACTCGGTTGTTGTCGTCTACCGGACAGAAGAGGACGACAAGTCTCATAAGGACCACTTCCGGACTTTTAAGGCTATGGTCGATGAAGTTGACCGTGTATTTGTAAACCCCCTGATTTTTCAGAAATTTTTAAAATGGATTTTCACAATTTTCTGGATTTTTTCTGCGATTTTTAACTAATTAAAACTAAGGTATTTGTAATTAAATTATTTTTAAATGTTGTTAATTAATATTAAAATATTATTAAAATAATATTTTCTGGTGTAAAATGAAAAACTAGACGGTAATTTTTCAGAAATTTATTGGACCCCGAAAACATTTTTAAAACCCTAAAAACTAATTTATATTTAAACCAAAATAAACCCTGAAATTGAACCCGGTTTATTTGAAAATAAACTGAACCGACCCGAACCAAACCAAGGAGAACCGAACCAAACCAAACCCAGCCCTTAACGGGTCGGGTCGGATCCAAATTGAACCTGACCCGGACCCGTTAACCCGGCCGAAACCCTAATCCTAATCCTAACCCAATTTACTGTTACGGCGGCCCTATAGAACCCCTCGATCTCCTCGCTCCGCCGCCGAAAACCTAATCTCTCTCCTCTCTTCTACGCCCAACCCGCAGCGCCCCGCTCCGACCACCCTAGCCCGCTGACACCGCCTCCTTCCTCCAGAACCTCCTCCTCCTCCAGACGAACCGATCCGACTGCCCTAGCCCCGCCATCTCCCCTGCCCTAGCGCCGGCCGCCCTGACTCGACCTCGACGAACCCTAAAACCTCCCCGCAGCGACCCGCTCCGATCACCCTCGGCCACCCTAGTCTCCCCCTCCGCCTTCCTCCTCCAGATCCTTCTCCGCCTGAACCCTAATCCGCCCTGACTCGCCGCTCGCCTCCGTCTCTCTCCCTAAACCCTCCACCGTCGAACCCCCAACCCAGCACCACCACCATCACCCTCTAGCCCCGGCCGAGCCCCTCCCGCAGCCTCCGACGAGCAACCCCGGCGAGTCTCCGCCTGAACCCTAACCAGGACACAGTACCCGGACACAGCATAGCACTGTGCAGTTGTGTCGTGTCGTCTCTCCTCGTTGCTCCGTTTTCCGTTCCGTCAGTTGTGACGCGTAGGCTGTGTAACCCTCTCGATGCCCGTGCAACCCGCTCGGTGCATCGCGTCCTGTGGCGATCGCAAACCGCGATCCAAAAACAGGAAAAACAACACCCCGTTTTCCCCCGGAACTGAGTACGCTCCGCCAAACGGGACGACTTGGTCGCGTGCGGTCTTCACCGAAAGGTGCGCGCCGTTGATACGGACGTACGGAATTTCGCAGAAGTTGATTTGGATGTGCGTGCACACCGGAATCAACGCGTATCCTCCGACAACGCCCTGTATCGGCCTGTTCTGGAACACGTTGTAACTTTGTGTACACACGTCGGATCGAAACGAAACTTGCACCATCGGACTCGTAGCAATACGCTGGTCCTGTGACCCAAGTTTGGTTCAATTCTGAGAACGTTGACAAAATCGCGTATCGTGGGCCCCGCGGCTCCACTTGACGGGCGATTTTGTGACCGGCTCATCGAAATCCAATTCTAGAAGTTCCGTTGGGTTCGTATCATCGTTCTGGACTTGTTGACACTATGTTTGACGAATTTGGAGACCATTGGTTCTGACACATTTTTCGGTGCGAAACGGGCCACATATGGACCCCGCTTTTACCAGAAACTGTGATTTTTGCCCTTGTGTCCAAATTGGACTCAAGAACAGGCGTTTCTAGCTATTTGATATTTTCTGAATCTGATGGTGATGTTTATTTCAGCAACCGGAGGAGTCCCTGCAGAACCCGCTGATACCAGAGCTACAGTTGGAGCCAGAACCCCAGGCAAGTATACCTTGCCAACATTGCAGTTTTGTTATATATTTCTTAGACTTATTTATCTGTTGTACATGCTTAACCTAGGACTGTGTGACTTACTTAGCGTCCGATTAATAGTCGGGTGCCAACACCGTACGCGGAGTTGGGTAACGTCATCTAGAGATGGATATCGTGACCCTTTACATTCTCGTACTTGTCTTATCAAGTACATCATAACCCAGGACACTTGACACTATTCATGAGACAGAATCTTCCTGAGATATTCATGGTGATTCTGTGTAGGTTGCAGAATTTTGACATAGACATTATATTCATAGATATTATATGACTTGTTACATTAGCTATGATCTCGCGTAACATGGACATGAGACGTTATGGACATGAGACGTGTGGTTACATGGGGTGGGGAGAGACACACAGGCTACAGGCTGTTTTATATATATCTATTATTATTGTGAGGCCGTAGACTCTACAGCAGAGCTAGGCACATTACGTGTTATTACTGCTACCGGCTCCCCGACACAGAGCTTGTAGCGGTCTCAGCCTGAGTTCTAGTGCTGCTCTCATCTTGCATTTTACTTAGCTGGTTATTTAGTATTACCCTATTTACTCATTTATTTTCTGCACTGCATTATTATGGCTTGAGTTATTTTGTACCTTGCTATGTCCCCTGAGGACCTGGATCCAGATTATGTCCCCAGGATTAGCAGACGAGATCGACCCAGAGGTATACAGTACAGGAGCATTAGCAGAAGCAGGAACAGGAGCAGGCACTGGAGCAGTACCAGATCCAGTAGACGAGTGATCTCCGAGGATATCTTCTGAGTAGATGCTTTATCCATACTCAGTATTTGCTGTGGTTATCTTTATTCTTGTATCTTGACAGTTGTATCAGACTCATTATCGGGTTATTTCCCGAGTTTATGTTTTATTGAGATTGATCTTGTTTTATGATTCTGATATTGTTGTATTCATTTCTGTGGATGAGATTAGTATATTTAGACCCTTATTGTTGTAGTACAGCTTAAGTGCGCCCCGTTGGATCCATTAAATTGGGTTTGTCCATCGGTGTGTGCTGCTGGCCATTGTCACGTGTCTAGTCCCTCGATATTTTGGGACTGGGGCGTGACAGTATTACCTCTGACGACGGATATCAATGAAGTGAGGGCTCAACATGAGCAGCTTCATGTGATGACATATCTTGCCTCTCTCCGTCCTGATGCAGACTCAGCTCGCTCTCAGATCATTGCCGGAGCCGAGATTCCATCTCTAATGGAAGCACATTTTCGTGTTCTACGGGCAGCAAAGGTCGTCGAGACCTCTCCAAGTGATGCTCCTACTGATCGATCTGCTCTTGGTGTCGCTCGTACTGGATTTCGCGGTGGTCGTGGTGGACGACGTGGTGACCGCAATATTGGTCGTGATGGTGGACGGGGCATTGGCGGTCGTGATGGAGGTCGACCGTGCACCTGCTTCAACTGTGGTTTACAAGATCATTTCCAGTGGCAGTGTACTAAAGCTCCTACCGCCAATGTTACCTCAGATACTCCTGATCTTGGCGGCCGGTCAGTACAAATGATTGATGAAGCATATGCAGACTTTGTTGAGTTTCAAGCTCAACGTCGAGTTGAAGCCTCTCCTTCTGGGTCTACAGCAGGGTACTCAGGGGCATGTATGATACAGTCAAAGCAATGGGTCCTTGATTCTGGTGTGTCTGCTCACTTGATAGGCGACGCAGGTATGATACGAAACTATGTACCGGTTGATCGTATGTCTAATATTACATGTGCCAATGGTGGTTCGCTCACAGTCCGTGGAAAATAATTTGCCCGTCTTTTTTGGGACTGTCACTACATTCTGTATTATATATCCCTGGAAACCCATTCAGCTTACTCTCAATTAGTCAAATTACTTATGATATACACTGCTCGGTAATATGCTTTTCTGATGATTGTGTTTTTCATGACCTAAAGACTGAAAGGACTATCGGTAGGGGGCATGTGGCTGGAGGCTTGTACATGTTTGATGAAACTTCCTTTGTTGCCTATGCTGGTGTAAAACTTGATCCTTTTGAGTTACACTGCCGGTTAGGACATCCATCTATCCAAGCACTCCAGAAAATGTACCCATATTTAGATGTTTCTTTTCATTGTGAGTCATGTGGCTTGGCTAAGCATCACCGGGTTTCCTATCCGGTTAGTCAAAATAAAATTGCTTCCGCTCCCTTCGAGTTGGTGCATTTCGATATATGGGGATCTTGTCCGGTTGAATCTGTGATAGAATTCAAGTACTTTGTTACCTTTGTTGATGGCTACGCACGTGTCACTTTTGTTTATCTCATGAAAAAATGCTCCGAATTATTTAACATTTGGTACAATTTTTATGCGGAAATCAGCACACAATTTGGTGTTCCGATTAAATGCGTTAGAAGTGACAATGGTCGTGAGTATATGTCTCGTGAGTTTGTTTCACATGTCTCGGAATGGCATCATGCACCAAACCTCATGTCCTTACACACCACAACAGATTGGTGTGGCTGAACGCAAAAATCGTCATCTCTTATAAACAACGCGTGCTCTTATGTTCCAAGCACATACTCCAAAAAAATTTTGGTCGGATGTCGTTCTTACGGCTTGCTATCTCATTAATCGCATGTCGTCGTCTGTCCTCAATGGTGATACTCCCTTCTCTCAATTATATCCCAAACGAGAGTCGTTTCCTCTACCTCTCTGAATCTTTGGTTGCTTGTGTTATGTTAGGGATACCCGACCAACTCTTTATAAATTATATCCAAAGGCTATCCAATGTATTTTCCTTGGATATCCTAAGGATCAGAAAGGGTATCGGTGTTTTTCTCCAGTCTTGGAGAGGTATTTTTTCTCTCGGGATGTTACATTTGTTGAAACCGAGTTTCCTCCACTTCCACAAACTCCAGGACCAGTGCCCCAAGTTTACCTAGAAGAGGACTTCTTGTTGTTCCCGGTTCAAGTACAACAGCCCCCTGTTAGGTTGTCCTCCCCTACCGAGCCAGTACTTCAGTCCGATGGTCCGCAGACACCAATTCAGTCAGCACCACCATCGTCCGATCGATCGTCGCAGATAATGCCCATGGTCACAGAGTCATCCTCCTCCTCTGGCTCGACTGATTTGTCTCCACCTTCGGTTCCGCCTGTTCCACCAGCTCGACCTCGTCGTGCCTGTCGAGATCATCCCTTGTATGTTGAAAACTACAAAGGGCTTGCGAGCCACACTCAGTCCTTAATAGCTACTATTGATGGGATTCAGATTCCCAATTCTGCCGAGGAGGGTCTCAAACATCCCGGTTGGCGTGCTGCTATGGATGAGATGAAACCGCTTCGGAAGAACCATACTTGGGACTTGGTAAATTTGCCGCTTGGTAAACAGATTCGGTTACAAATGGGTCTTCACGATCAAAGTGAAACCAGATGGCACCCATAATCGACTAAAGGTACGTCTGGTGGCTAAAGGATATTCCGAGACTTATGGTGAGGATTATTTTGAGACATTCTCCCCAGTTGCCAGGATGACCTTTGTGCGCGTACTCTTGGCCTTAGTTGTTTGCTATAACTGGCCACTACTCCAGCTGGATATCAAGAATGCCTTCCTCCACGGGGACCTTGATGAAGAGGTATATGTGGTGCAACCTTCCGGGTTCGTTGCAAGGGAGGGTAAAGTGTGTCACCTGAGGAATGCCCTCTATGGTCTCAAACAATCACCTTGTGCATGGTTTGGTCGGTTTACAGATGTGGTCACTCAGTTTGGCACGTGTCAATCAAAGAAGGATCATTCAATATTTTACAGACAGACATCGGCGGGAAGGATACTCCTTGGTGTTTATGTTGATGACATTGTAATCACAGGAGACGATAGTCAGTGCATTGCAGGACTGAAGAAATTTCTGGAAGAACGATTTCAGATCAAGGATATGGGATCATTAAACTACTTCTTGGGTGTTGAAGTCATACGGAAAAAGAAGCACATTGTCATGTCGCAGAGGAAGTATGTGCTAGACATACTACATGATGCAGGAATGATGCAAGCCAAGGGAGCAATGTCGTCGATGGACCCAGAAAAAAAGTTATTCCCCGACGAGGGGATACTAATGACGAATCCGGATCAATATCGTCGTGTAGTTGAAAAACTCAACTACTCGGCGGTTATGACTCACCCAGATATTTTATTTGCCGTCAGTATCGCGAGTAGATTTATGTCTTCTCCACGAGTTTCACATTGGCAAGCAATTCTCAGAATTTTGCACTATTTAGTCCAGAATCTTGGAAAAGGAATTCGCATGGAGAACCAGAGACATACAAATGTTGAGTGCTTTACCGATGCTGACTGGATGCAAGCCTGACAGATAGACGATCTACGTCTGGTTATTCGGTATTTATTGGCGAAAACTTGGTATCATGGAAGAGTAAGAAGCAGAGTGTGATCGCACGATCAAGTTCCGAAGCAGAATATCGAGCCATTGCTCATGGCACGGCAGAGGTATTATATCTGCAGCATCTTCTACAAGAGCTGGAAGAAGAAGCAGGATCTAAAGCAACAGATATATGGTGTGATAACCAATCTGCTATGCATATTGCTATCAATCATGTATTTCATGAAAGGACGAAGCACATTGAAATTGATATCTATTTCGTCCGTGATGAGTATAAAAAGAGTGATAAAGTTCCATCACGTGAGTACCGGTGATCAGATAGTCGATATCTTTACGAAATCTTTTGGGTCCTCGGATACAATTTTTATGTAACAAACTGGGCATGATTGATATATATGCTCCATCTCGAGGGAGGGTGTTAAGCGTTATATTAGGTAGTGAGCTTTAGTCCCACATCGGGTAGAATAATAGAGAGAGGGGTCAGTCTCTCATATATATATGTAGTCTTTTTTTATCAATGACACCATTCCATTATTCCAATCATACAGATGACAAGACAGTTGCCGCAAACATGGTGTCTCTCCAGTTCGGCAACTTTCCGGCGACAAAGGCCCAAGACGGAGTAATCTTGATCCCCCGGACAACGATGGAAGTCGTCAACCTTCCGCCGACTCGTGGCCAAACGGTCGGGCTGATACCTCTCACCACGCCGCGTGGGGAGGTCATGTGGGTTCACCCCGATCTTGCTCCAGAATTGATACAGCAGACAACATCGTCTGCAACCAAGACTAAGGACAAGAAATCCAAACCTTGCTACACGGTTTTTCTCCCAGCAGAGGAAGCTATAGCAGAAACAACAAGGTCAGGCCTAGCGTACCAACGAGAGTACGACATCCCTGACGATGGTGCACTTCCAACAGTTGCACCCGCAACATCAGATCCGGGTCCATCCCAGCCTCCAACAGCGGACAAGTCTAAGCGGAAAGACACTCGCTCTGACAAGCCGCTGCGCAAAGATTCAGCTCAGGGGCTAGAAAAGTCCTACAACTTCGACATCTTGGCCCAGCTCGCTAACACTCCAGCAAGTCTTTATTCGAGCTTCTCCGACTCTCCAAAGACATTCGGGCTGCTCTTAGCGAGGCATTACAAAATGTCGACTCCTACCTGGTGCAGGTCAAGCCGTCAGCTGAAGATCCAGCTGCTTGCCCCCACTTTAATAATATCATGGAGACAATGTCCAACATCACATTCTCGTAACAGGACATGTTGCTAAAGAATAACCGACACGATCGTCCCATGTATTACACAGGGTACATTGGTGCCATTAAGGTGGACCAGATGCACTGTCACCCTCACATTTTTATTTAAGGGTAGTTTGGTAATTGACACGGGTATTTTTATTTTAGGATTTATTGTATTGAAATATTGTGCATGTAATTTATTTATTATTTTATTTATTGATTGTTAGTAGTAGATTTATTTTGGACTTTTGTAGTGGACCTAACCCATTTATTAGTTGCATGAACCCAACATTTAGATTAGTTTAGATTGAGCCCATTAAATTAGGCTCATGGACTAGGAGGATGGATTAATTAGTGAAACCATTGGACTAGAACCTTCTCCCTTAATTAATTTCTTCATGAGAGGCCCCAAGGGGTGTTTTGGACATTTCATATTGCTTGGGAGAGGGTTTATGACCAGCCATTAGAGGAGGAGAGAGTCTCATTTTATTTTTCCATTTCCAAATAGATCTAGATTTCTTCCCTTTCCAATTCCTTATTCCCTCACCATTCCTCACCAAATTTTCACCCAAATTCCTTCTCTATTCATCAATTGAGGCTACTACAACAAGGATCTACAAGAAGAAAACAAGTATCTAGAAGGAGGAGGCCAAGATCTAGAAAAGGAGCTATTTTCCATTTTGGGAATTTTTCATTGGGAATCTATCTCCCAATAGGTACATTTCAGTTTTCTCTCTTCTAATACATTCTAAATATGAGATTTAACCATGAGAAACCAACCCACATGCATAGGCTACCCATAGGAATTGGTTTTAGGTTCATAGGAGACCTATGGTGGAAGTTATGTGCAATTTGGTGCCAATTTTGGGAGAATTCCGAGATTGGCACATGTAGTGGTTGTCATTGGGTCTAATAGATCTAAATGACATTTGATTGCTTGTTTGTAACTAGTGTCGTGTCCACAATTGGATACGTGTAGGCCGTATCTCGTCAATTTGACGAAACGGGTTGATTTGGGTGGTTTCCTCCGACACGGGGAGTTGTGCACATCAATTCTTGACACGGACACGTAGTGGATCTAATTATGGTTTGTATATTTCATAATTAGTGTTTTAGACTTGCTCGTGTCCTCCGAGATGCGTTTGGTTGTGTGTTGGAGCCGTATCGCAAGCGTATCATAGAGAAAGTGTGATACGGGTGCGGTGCACTCCACGTGTTTGTTGTTTGGTCCTTTTTGCTATACGTGCATGTGTAATTATATATATAGATGATAATTAAGTGATATATATATATGTATATGTTAGTGTATTTGAGTTTGGGTTTATGTGTGTGTCTATGTGTGTGTGTATATATATATATATATATATATATATATATATATATGTGTGTGTGTGTGTGTGTGTGTGTGTGTTGGTTTATATATATATATATATATATATATATATATATATATATGTGTGTGTGTGTGTGTGTGATTATATATATCTATATATATATATAGTTGTGAGAGGAATATATATATATATATACATAGATGTGTTGTGTTGTGTTGTGTGTGGGTGTTAGTGTATATGTATATATATATATGTATAGAGTAATATACATAGAGGTATGTGTATTAGTGTTTATGTGTATATGCTTGTGTGTGTTTGTATTTATGTGTGAGGGTGGATACATAAATATATCTATATATAGATATATGAGATTGTGTAGGTGTATATATATATTTAGCTATAGGTAGTTGTGTTTTTATATATAGGTGTTTATATATATATGTGTGGATAGATAGATAGATAGATAGATAGATAGCTAGTTATTATATGTGGGTGAATATATACATATCTATAAGTGTAGGTATGTTTGTGTGTGTGTGTGTATATATATATATATATATATATATATATATATATATATATATATATATATATATATAGAGAGAGAGAGAGAGAGAGAGAGAGGAGTGTATATACAAGTTGATATCTATATGTATATATATGTGTGTGTGAGCATAGTTGTTTGTATATATGTTGTGTGTGTGTGCACGAGTGGTTGTGTATGCACGTGTGCAGCGAGCAGCAGTCGCGGCGCAGCGCGGTGCAGGCGCGGCGCAGCAGCAGGCTGCAACAGCAGCAGCCGCGGCGCAGCAGCAGTCGCGGCGCAGCAGCGCGCGGTGCAGTGCGCAGCAGTGCGCCACTGTGCAGTTTCAGCTAGTTTTCAGTGAGGTTTAATTCAGTTTTGAGATATTGGGTTAGCAAGATATCAAGGTAATTGGTTTATAGATAGTTAGCTAGTAGTATTGTTAGTTGGATTTTGGGTTTGGCATGGAGTTTAAGTATTTGGATTACGGTTATAGTTAGTATATGAATAATTAAGTAGTTAGTATCTATAGTATGTATGTTTGGTATTAGTATATATACCTATTAGTCTAGATAATTAGATAGATATATATATATACTTGTTAGATATGTAGTAAGTTATTATGTAGGTATATGTATCTATATATTGGTATGTATTATATGTTAGTAGTTAATAGTTTTAATAGTTTAGTTATGTTAGTATAGTTTAGTTGGGGGTTAGCTATATATATTAGCTATATGTATTAGGATTTGAATTACCTTGGGATACCAAGATAATGTCAAGGTATTGAGGGATACTCAATGTATTGGGTAATGGGTTGGTTTAGTCTAGTTAGTTACTATAGTAGTTAGTTAGTTATATATGTTTGATTATGTAGATAGTTAGATATGTAAACTGATATATATATATGTTATGATTGATAGTTAGTCTCATATACTAATAGGTAGTGTATCTTGATAGTTAGTTATATTAGCTATACATATATATGTATGTTAGTATTATAGTTAGTTCTATGTTATATTGAGATGTATATATTAGTGTTAGTTATAGCTAGTATTAGTTTGGGATTTTATATATCTATTGGTATTAGTTATATGTTAGAGTTGGGTTACCTCGGGATACCAAGGTATTACCAAGGTATTGGGTCGATACCCAAGGTATTGAGTTTGGGTATCGAGATAGGTGCGATACGCATTGGTGCAAGGCCAAGGTATCATAAATTCCTTGTTTTAATATAGAATTAAATATAATGACTTGTATATATATATCTAAAACACTATTTTTACATAAATGAACTTGCGTGTCTTAGGATACGGCTTTTTGAATGCCTTTTAGTATCTTAGCTTGGATTGTATAGCATAATTTCATAGTGTTTCGACTTAGTGACTTAGTTTTAGACTCTTGCAACCTAGATTTCATCGGTTTGACCTAGAAATGGCTTTATAACTTAGAATTACATCAACTTAACTTATTTTCATTTTAGAATATTATATTGATGTAACATACCATATATAGATTGTGTGGCACCAGCTTGGGCATCGAGAGACACCTTGCTCAGGACTTCAGGCGAGTACATTTCTCTGATAGTTTTCAATTCATAATATTGTATATATGCATGTTCTAGAATTGTATACTTGATCCCGACACAGTGATTTCACGGACTGGTACTATATGAATCCCGTCAGGAGATGTTATCCCCTACCGTGTTCAGCGGGTACTCGTGTACATTGTATCTCATCGTGTATATTGGGTATTGATTACATTTCGTGTTCACACACTGCTCGTGTTCAGTGTGCTTATTCGTGTACACCCACCGCTCGTGTTCGGTGGTTATGATATTCGTGTACACCCACTGCTCGTGTTCAGTGGTTATATTTCGTGTTCGTAGCGTGTCGTGATTGGATCCATCGGTATTAGTTGAGGGTGGGAGAGTAGGAGTTGATTATGTGATCAAAGCCCCATTGTTATATCGTGTACATTCTGGTTACATACCTCACTTGTAATCGTCTTACCTGATCATGTTCACCCACCCGATCACATAATGAACTTGTATTCTGAGGCACATTAGCTAGTTTAGATTGCAGTTATTTCATCATATTGTTGATATTCATATTGTTGTTCTATATTCTCATACATTACATGTATATCTATTGTTCATCATTCATATGTTTAGTGATCTTGTATTTCATTTCTATATCTGTTTATATGCTCGATTATGCTATTGAAACTGCTTTCAGAGGTATGTACTTCGCTCCAATCCTGACTGGATATATTTTTCCAGATGATTGGCTTATAGAGCAGTGTCCCACATTCTACGGTCCGCAGGACGGTCTATCTTTAGAGGATCCTTTGGTAGACCAGGAGGACTTAGTTGCAGAGCCCGAGGAGTCTAGTTTATTTGTGTTGGACTTGTATTATATTATATTGTTAAGATTCATTGGGTTGTATATTATTTCAGTTTGTGGTTTATATCTTATTCTTTCCTTCGCTATTCCATTCGTGCTTATCTTCCTTAGTTTGCATTGTGATTGAGTTTAGTTATATTATGAGATCATTTTGTTCCTCCGTTTGGAGTTGAGATGATTGACAGGTACCATATTATATTTTTGAGATGCTAGATAGTTAGAAATGACCCAGACAGCGTTCTACCGCCGATTCTGCGGCGTAGGCTGGACGTACCCACGTACTCGTGCCCGAATATCCGGGTGCGGGTCGTGACATGCACATTGACCCCGGTTCATCAATCAGCATCATCCCGCGTCGGCTTCAGACCCTGGGCATTCCGATGCATCGCCTGACAGCCACCAATACTGCCATCACTGGCTTCAATGCAGGAAGGAGTTATCCTCTGGACAAGATTCGCCTGAAAATCCAGATCGACGACCTGAAAACAGAGGCCACCTGCTACGTCATTGACGTAGATGTAACCTACAATATCTTGCTCGGACGTCCATGGATACATGAACATATGATCGTGCCGTCGACTCTACACGAGTGCCTGAAGTACGTCGACGAACACGGCACGATCAAAACGGAGTTTGCTGATGTCGATCTGTTTAAAGGGATCAAAGCCTATTACTCCGACTCGATCCTTTACAAACATGCCTACCAAGATGAAGATAGCAATAACACCGATGATGAGACAGAGGCTGGGACAACACCAGAAGAGCCCTTAAGAGTCCGTCTAAAAGCACGCACTCCCGACACGACCCTTCCCCCTGCTCGTGATCTTTCCCTTGCCCTTAGGAGCCTTCTTAGCGGCGGCGGCGGCGGAGGAAGCAACCTTGGGAGCCATGGCAACAGCAAGAAAGAGGAAAGAGAAAAAAAGAAAAAAGAGTTTTGAGAAAAAGCCTCTCTTCCCCCCTATATATAGGGGGGACTATGCGGCAACGGATAACAACGGCAGCTGTTCGAATTTAGATCCGCGATCTGCCTCGATCCACGCAGCGGCAACGGTTGGCGGTGACTCCTCGTTAGTTGAGCCACTTATCCATTGACGGCGCAGAATCCCAAGAGATCCGCGCAAAGATCAAAGCAAATCTCATCATTTAATGATCGGACAGCCTATCAAAAACAACAATGCGGCACCGAGACTATGCGGCATGCCTTGCATATGCGGCCAATAGTGCTCGTCCATGCTTCTTTTCAAAGTATTTCAAACATGTCATTTTGGAAACTTTGAAGGGGATCTTGTAGACGCATGAAAAATCATGCAGGCCGCATAAAGGTCATGTCCCCTCAATATGCCGCAGAAAAGCCACATGCGGTCTGAACAATCAAGCCGCAGAGAAGCCACATGCGGCCTGAACAATCAAGCCGCAGAGAAACCACATGCGGCCTTAACAATCACATTGCAGAGAATCCATATGAGGCCTGATCAACCCAGTCGCAGAGAAGCCGCATAGTATACTATATGCGGCATGAACGACCACAGAACAGGGAGGCCGCATAAAACGTCCGACACAAATTTCGATGTCTGTCAGAAGCTCTGACACATCACTCATCACTCTGAGACGCTTCGAGACTCGTGAAGACGACGGCTCAGGAAAAGACAACAAGTCACATCAGTGCATTAATTGCTTCGACAAATGTGCCATACCACGTGTCCTACGTATACGGCTACAAGACCCATACGGCCTCGTCACCATGCGACTTAAATGTCCATTCGCCAAAGTCCGACGAGAGCTCGCATGCGGCCTCGTCACCATGCGACTTAAGTGTCCATTCGACCAAAGCCCGACGAGAGCTCGCATGCGGCCACAACGCCATGCGGCTTAAGTGTTCGTTCGACCAAAGTCAGACGAGAGCTCGCATGCGGCCACAACGTCATGCGGCCAAAGTGTCCATTCGACCAAGGCCCAACGAGAGCGCGTATGCGGCTACGACGCCATGCGGCCACAAAAAGACACATGCGGCCAAGTTGCTATGCGGCCTCCAGCTCACAAGATCTTTCCGTTACAACTGCAGAGATCTTCGCACAGTTGATGATGACTACGTGTCCAGCTGACCAAGTCACGCATACAGCGGGTTGAAAACAACCTCGAAATCTCTTCAACAACATATATCAACCAAGACCACGTGGCAATCTGCCCATGGCATACGGCTACAGTTGCAACCGTATTCTGTTGAAGGAGCCTTATACGGCCACCAAACAGAGGCATATGCGGCACCCATAGCCCATCAGTACGATGGCTATAAATAGGAGCAACTTGAACGTTCTAAAGACGGACTTTTTTTCTTCTGCTTCAGAGAGAGAGCATACCACCCCCGACCAATACAGAGAGAGAGCATGCCGAGACGAGTGAAAAGAGAACGTAGCTTCTTCACCCTGCATCGAATCGTCCACGGAGTAAAGGAGATGCCATAGCACTCCTTGTCCATCGTCACGCCCCAGAATCAAAAATTTGTACTTAGGTTGTCTGTCTAGGACCTCTCAGTACTTTCTTCTGTTTATTATTAAAGCAATCAATTTTAATGGAAAACACATCCTTCTTCTAACATTCAATTAGGTTTATTGTCGACAAACTAATCAGAGACACAAAACCACTTATCTCCACAATAGTTCATAATTCTTATGAACAATTAACTGTTACATGTTTCAAAGATAAAATCAGAACCTGCACCAGAGCAGAGGCACAAGTACCTGACAGTACCCAACGGAAGGATTGTGCCGAGCATATGCCGTTAGCAATCGCCTTAAAGCATTCCTCCCATCCTCATCCAAGGCAGGATGCCCCGGAAATGTTCGTGGCAAATCCTGTAAGAGGAATATGCAGGATCAAAAAGATGATAATATCTCCATCACAAACATTTCAAGCTTTTCAGTTTGACAACTACTGGAACTAAGATATTGATGGTGCAAATAATGACCTTCTCGATTTGCCCCTTCCATTTCTCAGGTGTAGCTAACTGATGGATTTCTGATTCATCATCGGCGTTATTCGTATGGCAAGCGTCAACAACCTTGCTATTCACTGTATCACTTTTTGGGTTTAGCAGATTGTTGTAATATCCATCTACTCTTCGCTTTCCAACACCCACAAAAGCTTGCCACAGCTGTAGTGAAAGAAAGATTTAGCTAAATATTGTGTTTATAGCATTGGGAAATTTAAGGAAAATGGCAACAAACTCATAGATACAAATCAATATGTACCTCTCCTCTCAGAGCCATCGGCAGACCACCACGGACCATGCATTCCAACTCTTCTTTCCAAGGAACGCACTGTTCAGATGCGGCATCTTGACTAGCATGAACTCCTGAAGAATCAGCATTGCTACCATCACCAGAAGACACGTCTTGGCTCAGATCTGATCTCTCGACATCATAAAATTCGTCGTCGGAGTCCTCAGAGTGCTTCGCTTCTTCAACGGGAGCAAGACGGGGCCCGTTTGTCCCAGCATCACATTCACTGCTTTCAAGGTCCTTCTTTATTATTACACGAGAACTCATCATCTGCTCAATGGCTGCAAGTGAAGTCCTAATCTGAGCCCAAATCTGGATTTTGTGGGTTCTAGCCTCCTTTTCCTCGTCTGTTTTTTCGGAGTCGTCGCACTTGTCATTGTCCTTGTGATTGCAGCCGGTTTCTTCCGACGCTGATATCGAACTCTCCTTGATCAACGGTAATTGGTTAGATTCAACTTGCCTACTCAGGAAGTCCTTCCAACGGTCCGATCTCTCTTCCTCTTCCTCCTGAAATCACAAAAAATATAAAACAACATAAAAGCTAAGGAAACAAATAACATATTTCGGTTTAGTTTTAGAAAAGATTGAAGGAAGAAAAAAAAAAAAAGGAGAAGGAATCGTTGCCTTGTAGATGTTTGCATACTCCCTGTATCTCTGCAAGTGCTGAGGTCTCACAGCAAATCCATAGGCATCTCTGCTCAGATATCCGACAAGCAAAATGTCAACACAGACTAAATCAATCAACCGAGGATTACGAAACAAAATCAGAGAACAAGTGATCCCTAGTTACAGAGATCCAACTTCCATAGGAAGTAACAAAGAAAAAGACCAACTTTATAACTCTGATCAAGCCCTTCTATTAGAGCAACAGTGAGCTAAAACCCTTGCTTCCTGTATAAACTATAAGATCCAGAGTAGACCGCAGCCTATTTTGCACGGGCACGGGGGCATTGATTTTGGCTGTGTCCTAGTGTATTGAGAGGTGTCGGTCTCGTGTCCAATTCGTGTCCGACATGACACGATACTGATACACATTACCGGAACTCAATCGCTACTTAAATCTACAACACTGATCGACCGATCCGCGGAACTCGATCCTTTAGAACCTAACTCCGACTGACTATCTACTCGAAATCAATAAACTAGACCCAATAAAATCAATGCTGCCGCCATGGAAAGCCACAAAATCAAGCGGAACGCCATTTCTAGAGCTCGACTCTACGCCGATCATTGCAAAAAAAAAAAAAAAAAAAAACCAGCACCCGCCAATAGCAGATCGGTGCGATCGATCCGACCATGACACCGAGTCGTCCAAGGAACCGCCATGCGGAGCTAAAACCCTACCTTCCGGAGCACGATTCCTCAAAACCCCGAACAAACCCGAGATCCACAATTAAAAAAGCCGAAAAATAGCGGAGATCGCCGCCACATTGACCGAAAAGAGTCGAAAAAGGAGGGATCGAAGTGCAAAAAAAAATTATTGAAAAAGAGAAAAATCGGAGGGAGGACGCGTGGGGAGAATCGATCGATCGATCGATCACCTCTTGTGCTCCATGGTGGCGAGCGGGAGACTCTTCGCCTTCATCGTCGCCGGCTCCCTCTCCTTCTCCTTCTCTCTCTAGAATTCTTGTTCGAGAATTTTCCGGCGACCGGGGGAGAAATTTTTTGTGTGGATTTGTTGACTGATATAGAAATGGAGGGAGGGAGCACGTGCTTTTGCTTGGCGAGGAGATCGCAGCCGAGGGAGAGGAGGGAGCGGAACTATGGTGACCGACTGAAGACAGACTCTGCTGTCTGCTATTACAGCTGGTTTCCGTTGGGATTTTATCCGTATATAACTCTCTCTCTCTCTCTCTCGTTTTAGTTTCGGCTAAGTTCGGTAGGAAGGATAAAAATGTAAAAAAAATAAAAAATGTGTGATATATTTTTCGTAAAATTTTATTCAGAACAAGAAAATTTATATCCATTTGATATAAAACATCAAAGTTTAAAAAATTATATCAAAAAATCTTTACAAATGACGTATTATATTTTTTTATTATATTTGTATCGTTAATTTTTTTTCGTTATTAGACATTAGACAGAAAAAAAAAAAAAAAAAAACGTTCTTTCTAAGAACGTTTTCTAATATTATTATTTTTTTCGGCTCTATGTCTCTCTCTCTCTCACTCCCTAACACTCTCTCTCTCACGTTCCCTTTCTCTCTCCCTAACACTCTCCCTCACATCTCTCACACATTCTCTCAACTGTCCCTCTATCTCTCTGTCTCTCTCAACTCTCTCTCTCTCTCTAACAACTCTCTCACTCTCTCTCTCTCTCTTTATATATATATATATATATATATATATATATATATATATAAATGTCAATTATCCCTCTCTCTCTCTGTCTCTCTCAACTCTACCTCTCTCCCTCTCAGATAAAATTTATCAAAATAAAATGTGCTATCATTGAACAACCAAAAATAAAATAAAAATCTGTCGTAAGAATATTACGTCTGGGTCGAGCAAACTTCAAGCGGCCATAACTATTTGTTTTGAAATCGTTTTTCGTTAAATAATAGGTCGATTTGTATGTTTTCGACGAGAGTAACACAATTCATGTAGAAAAAAAATTTCATCCGAAACAAGACGCACATGTTACAGACAAAAATATAAAATTTAAAACTTTAAAGTATCATAATTTTTTACTGATAAATCGAAACAAGGTCCAGTTTGTGCCAAAATGACTGTATCGAAAAGTACTACGGGATAAACGGTTTTACCGTTTGATGGACTTCGAAAAAATTTAGAATCGCAAAAAAACGATATTTCGACATCCAAATTTTACTTTCGGTAACTTTATTTTTGAATTTTTTTATTATCTATACTAATTTGTTATTATCTATACTAATATACTAATATGAATGATAATTAGTTTGTTATTTGTTTTAGTTATCTATGCTAATTTTTGGAGGTCGAAAATTTAAAAAAACCAAATTAGTATTGTCAAAAAATTTAAAAAATCAAACAAAAAAAGAACCAAAATTTTTTTGCCATCAGAGATGGCGAAAGCTTTCGTGATTTCAAATTTTTGAAAAATTGTTTCGTTTTAGTTTATTTGTTTAAAAATATTTTATGTACAGCAAATATTTTCTGGAAAATAAACCAACAAAAAAATAACACAAAAAATCAACAAAAAATAACCAACACAAATCACACCAAATATAATATTAGAGAGAGAGAGAGAGAGAGAGAGAGAGAGAGAGAGCGCAGAGAGATAGAGAGAGGGGTAGAGAGAAAGAGCAGAGAGTGAGTGGGAGAGAGAGAAAGAACAGAGAGTAGAGAGAGAGCGAGGGTGAGAGAGAGAGAGAGCGAAAAAAAAATATAATATTAGAAAACGTCCTTAGGAAGGACGTTTTCTCTTGAGAAAACGTCCTTCCTAAGAACGTTTTCTATTTTTCATTTTTTTATTTTTGCCTAACGTCTGTTAATGACAAAAAAAGTTAATGATAGGAATATAATATTAAAAAAATATAAAACGCCCTTTTGATGTTTTTTCGTAATTTTTTAAACTTCGATGCTTTAGATAGAATTTATATAAATTCGGATGCTCTGGATGAAAATTTTCGTAAAAAAATCAATTGAAAGTGGACAGTTCGGTGAGTAATTTTTTGGAGTGACAAATTTATAATTATCAATGTTAAAAATTTGGATTGTCCTGAGTCTTTTTTGTAGTGTCTTTATCAAGAGCCCATTCGAATACCATCTTTTATTGAAAAAATTATGTTCGTGATACCGGTTCCATTTCAGATTGGGAAGAACCATAAAATTTCAATTTCCAACAAAGTAAAAAATTTGAAGGTGATCATAGTTAATTTTCTTTTCTTTTTTAACTTTTTTTGGCTCCACCTTGTTCATCTTTCGCAGTCTAATTTTCCACACAAGTACTAATATAGATGTACGTATTTTAACTGTCTTTTAATTATTATTTTTATTTGAAAAGAACAAAATATACTGTAAAAAAAGTATACTTTTCTTTAAAAAAATTATATATATATAATTATCTAGTTATTCTTATTAATTTAATGAATAATTTTAATTAATAAAGTTATGTAACGATATATTTGGAAGAAGAAAAATATCTGGTGAAGCGAACTTTTCTTTTTATATAGTAGTATAATGTTGCATTCCTGGTTTTATTTGGCGTGCTGATAAATGAATGATACTAATGAATGCATAGTTAGCATGCTGCTGCATGTAAATTTTAAGAAGACTAAAAGACATGAATAAATTATTATATCTATATATTATTATTTAGAAATACCAAAAGACAAATTTTGTAAGTAGCTAATAGATACTTTTTGGGGAAAAAAAATCATAGTGAAGTCTAACTTTTGATATTATATAGTTGCAACAAGGTAGACCTTGAAAACTGAACCCGACGGCAAAATGATACTTATGATGGACTTTTCGGATCAGGACTGGACTTGGATCCGAACTGGACCTATTTCTTGCGACTTCACTTCCTGGACTTAGATATTTATCACATATTTTTTACGAAAAATTTCATAAAGAGCAACTAAATTATAACAAATCTAACTCAAATCATAGAAATTTAAAAAATTACAAATAAAGCATCATAACGCCTATCCGAAGGGCGTTTCACAAGTTTTCAATTTTTTTTCGTCTGTGTCGTCTGATGCGTGGAGATAAAAAAAAAATTTAGAAAACGTTCTTTGTAATGACGTTTTTCCTAGAAAAAATGTCCTTCCAAAGGTCATTTTTAATATATATTTGTTTTTTCACTCTCTCTCTCTCTCTCTCTCTCTATCTCACTCCCTAACACTCTCTCTCTCTCTCTCTCTCTCTCTCTCTCTCTCTCACGTTCCGCTCTCTCTCTCTCTCTCTCTCTCTCTCTCTCTGCTCTTTCTCTCTCCCCCTTTCTCTATCTCTCTGCGCTCTCTCTCTCTCACTATCTGTTCTCTCACTCTCGCTCTCTCTCTCTCACCCACGCTCTCTCTCTCTCTCTCTCTATACTCTCTGTGCTCTCTTTCTCCCTCTCTCACTCTCTCGTTCCTGTTCGTCTCCCTCACTCACTCTCTACTCTCTCTCTCTCTCTCTCACTCACTCTCTCGTTCCCGCTCGTCTCTCTCTCCCTCTCTGTCTCTCGTCTTTCTCACTGTCCCTCTCTGTCTTACTCTCTCGCATCTCTCACTGTAAACCCTCTCGCCTGTTTCTTTCTTCTCTCTCTTTGGCCCTCTCCTCTCCTCTCTCTCTCTCTCTCTCTCTCTCTCTCTTTCTCTCTCTCTCTCTCTCTTACTGACACTCTTCTCTCATTTTTTTTCTTTTTTTTCACACAATGACATGCATGCGCATGGGAACCCGTGAGCATTCTTGGTTTCAATGCATTAAAAAATAATATAAAATCTTGAAAAGATAAAAAGTATGGTGCATGCATGCCATGATACAGCTTTTGACCAAAAATAAAGTAGGTATGGTGCATGCATGCCATTATACAGCTTTTAACAAAAAATAAAATAGGTAGTAGAAGGAAGTATTTATAAGAATGAGGATTCCGGTTATAAATTTACAGAAGGAGAAGAAGAAAGCATTTGTGAGAGTTTCTCCAGGAAGAGAGTTCAATAGGAGTAGCTGAAGGCTGCAAGATTTTGAAAAGAGTTCAAGAGGAAGAAGATACAAAAGAAAAACAGGCAAAAGAGTTCAAGAGTTTGAAAAGAGTTCAATAACAATTTAATTACGTATTTTTCATGTAATGTCCTAATCATAAATACATATGCCTTTTCAAAATGACGGGCTACCCGGTGGACCTACAACTCCGGCCATTGAACATGAGCGATAGTCTCACATTTCTAGTCTGGTTTTCGCAGGACCGATAATATAAATTTTAGATAATTGATATTATTGTTGTTAAGCGTATTATATTGTACTAACGATATCTATACATATATTATATAGCGCTATGATTATCCAGATGTAAAATTAGGAGAGCATGGTGAGTGGCAGTCATCATGGGAGTTGAATGAAGGCCAAAAGGTCTTGGTAGAGGCTTTTGGTTTTTACTTTGTTGATGCTATACGAATTAAGCGTCACGATAGAGACCTGATATTAAGTATCATTGAGCAATTGTGGCTAACACGCAACACATTTCAGCTATCCTTCGGGGAGATGACGATCACATTAGTTGATGTGGCACAGATTCTGGGATTACCTATCGAGGGTAATCCTATATATTTTAACGAAAAGTCGGAAGCAAAATATCTCGTTAGAGAATACCTCGGTGTGGAGCCCCCCTCTCACATGGGAGAAACCAGCACTGTCAAACTCACTTGGCTCCGGTCTACTTTCATGCATGTTGATCATATCGGCTCTACAACAGTTCATGTCGATTATTTGCGGGTATTTATTTACATGTATTAATTATTGTTAATATTTATTTAATGTAAATAGTATCAATATTCAATTATGTTTTCAGGTGATATGTTGCACTAGAGCTTACTTATTGTGTCTATGCGATACTTTTTTATTCCCCGACGCTACGTGGAATATGATCAACGTGCGACTGCTACCATTTCTTGCGGACATTCATTCCAACACAAAACACGCATGGAGTGAAGCAGTGTTAGCATATTTATGCCGCTCTATGACGTCTTTTCTGAGTAAGGTATCAAATGATATAACAGCAAAAATCTAAGTGGATGGCTAACACCTATACATGTATGAATAAAAATGAATAATATATGCTATATTTATTTGGATCTTATTTGTGTTCTTCTTTGTATTTCTGGTGATACGATCACTTCGAGATTGGTAAATCAGTTAGTAAATATAGAGCTGAACAAACAGTATGGCTAGCAGGCATTCGATGGATTACTGGAAATACAGATTATGTGCATTGTATGACAAAAGTGGTATCTCTTTACCGACATTGATTTGACACATTAACCGCCTATGAGGTAAGTATGTAATTATTAAATTAAATTTTTAGATGTTATTTTCGTGCCTACCATTTATTACTTGCTGAATATCAAATAGGTTGTTTGGCAACCACTAGGTGTGCCACAAGAAGTGAGAGATGGTGAACGTGTCCGCAATCTCCATATGTATTATATCATGTACAATGGATCTATCATGTTTTATTCAGCTGATCGTGTTATGTGACAGTTCGAACTGAAATAGATGATACCTCTGGAGCCTTTGGCTTCTAGCAGTACCAAATTAAATATGAAAGAGCGGGTTCGTACATATATGCTTGGTTGGCATTCCAGATTTACCACGCATGGCATGGAGCATATGTCCTAATTGATGACATCGGCGGCAGATTGTAAGTTAAGGGGTATTTCAAATAAATTATACAGTATTAGATCTTACATATCCTTTTGTGTTAAAAATTTACAGTGGAGGGTGGTGCCAATTTTCTACGTTGGTATGGATGCCCGCTAGTGCAAAATAGGAAGTATAAATTTGAAGAACCTCGGTTCCAGCCATGAGCTTTAGATGATCTGAGCTTGCGTGACAGGAGGGCACGCGATGCTCTAGTGGTATGTGTTCTTTTTTACATAAACTATCATCTTTATATATGTTATTTTTGTATTCATTGAGTGTGGATTTAAATATTCAGGCGGAGACACTGTCTAATATAGCTGAGGACCCCGAAAGAGATCCAGAAGGAATTTTAGGGACGACTGTACAATATCTACGTGCACCACTGAGTCCCCGTTTTACTCCACTCAATATACCAGACAGCCATCTGGTAGGCTTCGTGAGACAGAGGCAGGCACGTCCTCGTAGGATACGTGATCGAGGAGCTGGTTCGAGCAATGCAGAGGCACAAATTTTACAGGTTGGTGAGGGAACATCCCAAGCTTACGAGGGTACTTCACAGCCTTACGTTGGCATATCACAACCTTATGTTGGCATGCCACAGCATTACGAGGGATATTCGTAGCCTTACGTTGGTACATCACAGCTTTACGTTGGCATGCCACAACATTACGAGGGATATTCCCAGCCTTACGCTAGCATGTCGCAACCTTACGAGGGTAGGCCACACCATGACAATGACACATCCCAGAGTTACAAGAGCACATCCCAGAGCAATGAGGGCACATACAAGAGTTACGATGCCATGCCACAGGCTGCTTCTCATGACTGGGATTGGAATTATTACCTGCAGGAGACTGGCACTTCGTTGTTTGGCTCAGTCAGCCTTGATCCAGACTCCCATTTATATTTGCTACCACCGGAGGGTAAAAATGAAAGAAGAGATAGGCTAGGTCTTAGGCGAGTTGATCGTAGAGATTATAGAAGGGATGACAGAGGGGGCTAGTAATTTTTTTGGTCTCCATAAATAAATGTATGACAATATTTTGTTGGTCTTTAAATTTCAGTAATATGATATTTATTTTATTCGAAAGTTTAGCAACTTCAATTACAACATTATAACAACATAAAATCAGAATCATAATTACTCTAAAAAGATACAATCATAATATTCACTGCCTCGGTTGGTTTCTACAACTCCTTTTATTGTGTCCCAGCCCGCCACAATTACTGCAACGAAGATCTCTTGTCGACGGTTCTCTTGTCATTATACGATTATTCTTTGGTCTGTCAGCTCTACGCCCAAGAAGTGGTACTCCAATTTGACCTCTTACCGGTTCACTTTGAGGAGTATAGGGGACTGGAATCGGTTCCATACATGGCATGTATACAACTCTAAGTGTTGCAACAGAAAATTCAACAGGATAATAACTTTCAACTGGTACGTTAGAAGAATGACATGTAAAGCAAGCATGTTCACATGGTAGTAGAGTATGTTGCCACTGACCACATGTACAATATTTACGGTCTAGTTCAACCACATAACATCTACTTGTTTCATGATCCCATATTTTAAATTTATTGTTATTAAAATGCAATAACTGGAAATGGTGTACTCTCGCCTAATACGTGCCATAGTGTTCATTATCCTTGGACAAAACTATGTTTCCATCTTTCCAGTATTTGTTCGATGCTTGTTGTGAAGTGTTATTATTTTTGCTTTAATACCATCAAGCAATGTTGATATTGGTTTGTCACGCAAACTTTTAATCCAATTGTTAAAACATTCAGCAATGTTCGAAGTATTAATATCTAATAGTGGGCATGGTGCATAAGCTGTTATCCAATGAGAAAAATTATGATTTTTATCGTTTGACCCTACAATCCAATTGAAAATATTTACATCAGCAGATTTTGTTATTTCCAACCAACCATTCGCATCAACCTTATTATAAGACCGGACAAGTTTGTCTAACCATTGTAGATATGTCAGTGTACGAGGACACTAATTTTTCAAATTTTGTTTAAAATGTTGAATACAAAAAAAGTGGAAAGAGTTTGGAAAAATTGTTCGCATTCCACGAATTAATCCTTTCTGCTTATCAAATATAAATGAAATATTATCCCACCATTCAAAATAAGTTTCGAAAGGTATTTTCAAATAGTTTAAAAACCATGTCCACGACTCAGTTTTTTTATTCTCAGCAACACAATAAGCAATAGGATATAGTTGATAGTTTGGATCCTGAGCACAAGCAACAAATAAATTACCTTGGAATCTAGATGTAAGAAAAGTAGCATCAATACTAATAACAGGTAAACAACCACTTAAGAAATCATCCATACAAGCCTTGAAACAAATAAATATTCTTTGGAAGATATTATTTTCTACTGTTTTTAAAAAATATTTGCTACAGAAATTTGTTTCCATAATTGTAAAATAATATTTCTCAAGACTACCATATGCATCAACGTAACTATCGTTAATATCAGATAATGCAAGTTCCCTAGCTCTCCAAGCTTTGGAATATGTAATATGTATCCGATGTTCTCTAAGTATATCGTGTACAATGTGTGTCGGACTATACGAGTTGTTATCTCTAATTTTACCAATTATTTTATTTCTTACCCATGCAGTGGTGGCTAGTGGATGATTCCCTCCTGTAAATCCACCTAAACATGAATGTCTACCTTCAAATGTACGAATTTTAACTGTACTACTATCACCATTAGCTTTAGCGTATACTTTCCAACAACAGTTTGGAGAATCACAAGTATACACTATTCTTTGATGATTATTATGTTTAGATGAACAACTATATTTATATGTAATTTCTAGGTCGCTAATAAAATTTTAAAAATCCTGAGGAGAATCAAATTGTCTGCCAACGATTAATCCAGGAATGCAACCAGCTACATTAGCATCATTATCATCTAAATAGTATCTAAATTTTCAACCAAATTATCACTGTTTTCATCGTCAACATCATTGTTTTCAGTATCAGAGTTAATTTTAATGTGATTTATACAACTAGGACCAACATTAAAATTTTGGTTATCATAAAAATGTTCACTACTTGAAATGATAGTTGTGTCGATATTTGCTAGTGATGGAATAATGTAAATTTTAATACAAGATGAAACTAAATTAATTTGAACAATAAAATTCTATGTTTCTTCACAATCTACTATTATCAACGCATCTTCATAAAACCACCTTATTGTAAATTCATAACTTATGAAAAACGATCAGAAATAATACTACGCAAACTAGCTAAAGTAATATTTTGATAAGTGGTTATAAGATGAGTATTACCCCCATGGTAAGATAATCCATCTAGTATACCTCCATGGTAGCAAATTATTACTAAATTTTGATCCATAGTTGTAAACCCCCTCACCCAAAATGGGTATTTTGTGTGTATTTTATATTATTATATTTATTATAGATATTGAATTTCTTTAGAGTATTCTCTTAGTTAATTAGAAAATAAAATTTTTTAGTATATTTATTTATATAAATATTTATTTAGAATTATTTTTAGGCTATTTTAGATTATTGGGATTTTTCCATAATTTTTAGTTAATTAAAAACTAGTAACACTAATTTTCTAGGACTTTGAAGAATTTATTTTATGTTCAAACTTAACTAAAAATATCCCAAACTTTTATTTTAGGTTCTAAATAATAAAATATATTTTCTAGAATTTTTTGGGAATTTTCTGATTATTTTTAGCATTTATTTTGAGTTAATTATGAAAAACTGAATTAAAAACTAATTTCTGAAAAAGAAAACCCAAAAAGTAATTAATTCTGACCAGTCGACAAACAGGGGGCCCACCTGTCAACCTCACGCAGCGAACAGTGCCGGGCCCGCCTGTCAGTGACTGCGGAGTGAAGCCGAGCCGACCTCGAGCCGAGCCGAGTCAGAGTTCGACTCGGACTCAGCTGAGCCGAGCCGCGTTAGTTTCGGACCGTCCGATTTGGGCGGGACAGCATGGATGGATGCCACGTGTCAACTCCGAGCCGCGGCTGCTCTCTCTCTCCTCTATATATATATATAATAGTTTAAGTTATTTTCTAGGGTTTTTCTTGAGCCATTTTTTGAAGAATTGCCATCTAGGGTTCCTTCATCTTCCAGAAGCCATTGCGCATAGCTCCGGACTCCAAACAAGGCCTAGTTTTTTGTGTTAGAAAGATATTGAGGTTAGCTTTCTGATTATATAAATTGTTTTTCGAAATTATGAGTATTAAATTCTGGAAAATTCGTAGAGCACAGCATGTCCGAAAATAGACGTGTTTCGATGTTTTCACGATTCCGGGAGAACCAGGAATCAGAATCATGAACCGTTTGAAGTTTCGGAAAGATAATGTCTAGATAATTGATATATGTTTTTCTCAGAATTTAATTCGAAGTATTTATATACTATTAATTCTGTAGAACTTCTAGGTTAGAATTTAACCATCGGTGCACGATACAAAATGTGTATGTGCCATATTTCCCAAACGAATTTGAATTCGGACGAGCCGTAAATTCCAGCATATTTTTGACGCTAAAATCTACAGGAAATCATGCATAAAAGTTGAGTTTGTGTCAGTTGACTTTTCGGCCAACAGATCGCCTCGATTTGCGTGCCATGAGTCTCGAGTCGATAAAATTTAATTTTTTTGGACATACCGTTGAGTTCGTATTGACATCTAGAGTTGTTTGACCTATAATTTGTCCCATTTAGAGACTGTTACCCTTGACACGTTTTTCGGTGCAAAGTGAGCCACCCGTGGATCCCACTTTTATCTGAAATTGCCGTTTTGCCCCTGTGTCCAAATTGGACGAAAGGAAAGTACTTTTTAGCTATTTTGCTTATTCTGGGAACGTTGGTAATGTTTATTTCAGCATCCGAAGACGTTCATTCTGAGGCCGTAGCTTCTGACTCTTTGTGTTGACATCGGGATACTACATTTTGTAGCTTTCTTGCCAGACAAGATACCTTGCTAAATTGCTTACAGTATTTTACATGCTTAGTATATTTCTTTATATTTATAGTATTTTTGTTTATTTATTGCATGTGTAGTTTCTTTCAGCCATACTATATATTAGATATGTTGACACACACATGGCACCTAGTATCATGAGAGGACAATCATTAGGCGTATGGGCTTTTAACCACTCTGGTAAACCGTAGTATATAGCTCGCACTACGGGCGTGTGTCGCGCTGGTCGCTACCCCCACGGTATGTCGATTTCTGGAGTCTGGATGGTCGCTACCCCCGCGGTATGTTGATTTCTGATGTCCATTGGCGTGTGTGTGAGTTGTGAGGTAGATCGAGTAGCCTACCCTTGCCCATACGTCGAAAAATTATCCTCATTGCATTCATATATATTGTCTTGTACAGCGTACTTATTTATTTTCAAACATTATGCATGTTCACTGTATTCAAATTGGCATGTGTTTTGTGTATCTTGTTACGTCCCTCTGAGGACCTGGTCCCCTGCCAGGTGTATCTGCTCTTGAGTATTTGCAGGAGTACGGGCCTGGACCTGACGTATTACTTTCTGTCGAGGAGGCCTTACCTTTTGAGCATCTTTGATTATATCTAGCGATGAATTCTTTTAGCTGATATACTTCTGTCTTCACATTATTTTATATTGGAGATTTTATACTCCTCTCTCATTTTAGTTTTGGATATAGTCCTTGGTAGTGGATTTGTCTTCACCCGACTATTATTTTGGATATTTCAGACTCCTTATTCTAGTTTAGTATTTCTTTTCTATGACTTATTGTGTGGATGAGATTAGCATATCTGTGACTTGTGACATTATATATACCACTTGTGGATTGATATTCATATTACAGCGTACGTGTGGATTTTGGTTTCCATATATTGGAGTTGTTATTTCCATGCGGCTGGCATGCTTACGTGTCACGCCCCGATCTCCCGCAGGCAATTTTGTCCGTTCCCGCTAGGCGGGAATCACCCTCGCCAGCGCTCCCGCGGAACGATCGCTTAACCTATCCGAGCGTGATGACGCACGAGCGTGATCCACGCCCGTGCAAGGCCATGGTTCATTGGCTAGCGGCAAGAGTTCTAAGCCACAGAGTCGCACAGATTGTCCGAGTGCAGCGGAGTTTAGGAACGCATAGCGATCGGTAACAGGTTCACTGAGTCGACAATATAGCAGAAGCATAGAAACAAGTAAAGTAATCTCTTTATTGATATAAAACATTTATTACAGGCGGCGTATAGCCGAGATTACAAGTCGCTCAAGCCTCTCTCTCTGAAACAGTAAAAGCGTGCCAAGTGGCTACAATTGTGGAATGATTGTACAGGCGATAGTCAGGCGATGTTCATAACTTATGTCTTGTATATGTGCTTCAGTCCCGGACGCACCGTTGCTTTGGAGTGTTGTCCACGCCTTAGCACGCACGTTGGAGGCGTCCGCACCGCACGAGGTTCTCCCGCACCCTGCATATCAAACTGGTGGATTATCAGTACATTGAATGCACTGGTGGGGAAGCTACTCGCCCGCTCGACAAATCCAAACACGTAATACAGGTTCCGTGCACAACTATTAAGTTGTCTTTCTAGTTGCCTTAGGATCAGTTTCATGCAAACATTGAACAGCTTAACGTGTCGGGCAGTGCGCCGTGCGATGTTTGAGGAAACACGACGAGACTTACCAACTTACCATTTCTCCTTCCCTGTCCAAGGCAAACATGATTAATTCAAGCACGGGCAAGCATAAACATTCAGGAGGCATAGCATATGCAAACAGGAGGGTTCTTATAACATGATCGTTCAGGTGTTAAGTTATTCATTGATGCTATGCAATGACTCGCACGCGGATAGCCGCTAAGCGAGGATGACTCGTTATCTTTTGTTTCACAGGCAAGCACGCAACAGGTTAAATACACACGATAAACACACGATACATTGCAAGCCATATTCACACGATAATCACACGAGGCATTGCAAGCATATACACATGATGATCACTGGCTGATGCCATAATGGACTAGTCAAGGACATGAATAACATGCAACGAGAAAATACGAGGAGCTCATAAAACACGATACGTTGTAAGTTACCCAGTCCGCACACGATTGACTATAAACACGAAGTCTGCCCGGATCGGATCGGTGCCAGTGCCCCAGCACCGTCCGCAGAACTTATATCCTTGTGCACAAGTTGTCCATGATCGAACACGATTGTTAATTTACACACGAGCACACAAAAAGCAGTAATGCATGATTCATTTAGCTATTGGATATGCACAGTCTCCTGGGCTGCTGTAAGCCCGCACAGGAGGGAGACTTGCAGGGAGATCCAAATACCTGAATGAGTCTTGCCACAGGAGTATGATTCTTTACTTGACATGATGCAGTCTCCTGAATCGGGAACTGCCTTGGCGACCTAACGGTCCCGGATACTTGCAGGGTTATTCAGGCACGGAGCGACTACGTAGTAGTCTTCCGAGGTTTGGATGAAAACACGGTAACATTCAAGCAGACAAGCATGCGTTTCTAAGGAACATAAGCAGGCACGTTGCTCGGACCCGAAGGTAAGCCGAGAGTTGAAACCGTTAAGGGAATTAGCATGCGAGGGTCTGAATATAAGCAGTATTTTATTTCCATGTTCTAGCAAGCAATATGAGTTGGGATTATTCCCTTAGCTAGGTGCGTTGGATTCATTAGCATGCAGGGGGTGATTCACCTAGCGACTAGCATATAACATTCCAGATTTTTATGTGTGCTGGCTAAGCAAAGACAAGTTCATCGTAGCCACCCACCTTAGCGATGATTCGTCTCGGTAGAGCGATACGTCTGAGCGAGCCTCTGAAAGTCCAAGCCGGATTCCTGTAGGGACAAGTCTGGATATCCTTTGCTTCTTGATCGAGGCAAAGCGGGTCGGGACAGTTGCACTTTTGCCGATTGAGTCGGCAGTCCGCTTGAGCGGAACGGGGTGTTACATCCTACCCAACTTAGAAAAAGTCTCGTCCTCGAGACTTACTAAGGACAAGCATCACGCCCCGATTCCGGCTAATCGATAATCGTCTCCCGGGCGTGATGCCGTGCACGCGTAGGGCGCACGTGCACAAGGCCTTAGGCATAAGGATATTCTTTAGAACAATGCAACAGAGTAGACATATAAGATAACACAAGGTTGAGGCATAGAAAAGTTTCTCTTTTATTCATAATGAACATCTTTTTACATCGCTTGACTCAAAAGTATAAAATGTCCCACGGGCTTACAAACTTGGACGCAAAATGAGATAGCCGATCCATACATTATGTCCCTTTACATAGATTCAAAAACACAAAATACCTTGGGTGCGAGTAAGCACCATCGCCTTAGCGATATTCAGCAACGGAGAGAGAGAAAGGCTTCTAGCTTGAGCCTCCAAAAGTCTTGGCCACAAACCGCCAAGGATCCCAAAAGTCCGGAGAGAACTTCAGCTCCTCGCCGCGTTGCCTTGCGCCGGGGAACCTGCTTCAACGAGGGTCAGTACTTCGAAAAGTACTGGTGAAGGCTAGCTGCTCAACTTTACCAAGCTCATGAGATGAGTTCTAATGAGTATGCTACAATTATGTGCTTAGGTGGGTTTCTATTCTTGCCTAGTTCAGATTTTATTTAGCAGGTATGCAAGAACAAAATAATATAACTCCACATGCCACCGTTCGGTGACTTTACCTGTACCGTCTGAACCACCTGTACAACTTACCATAGCCTTCCCTGTCACGAAGACATAGTTAGTCTGCACAGTTTAAATATACACAATATCTTTCTTTGTTGTTTAGGAGCCATCATGGGTTTAGTCTGGGCTGGCGGCGACGCTTGCAGCGCGGGTAGCTAGCCCCGCTACAATTCCCCGCTCCCTGTGCTAACTCATTTTAGCACGACTAAGAAAGTAGATTCCGCCCGGGTCGAAACGGCCTGGTGCCCCGGTAACCGTTCGCAGGAACCTGGATCCCTTGTGCACAAGAATTCCCATGACCATTTCTATGAACCGAACTTCATAGATTTACTTACTAGCGATTTAAAGAACATCATGTACGAAACTGCTTTACTGTACTATCACAATCAACCAACAAGTTATATGAAATAACATGCAGCAGTTTATAGAAGAATACTTTGAACTATCAATAAATACCAACCCATTAAACACCCAACGAACATGCATGCATCAATGAATTTATGCAAGGTTTTGTATGACAAGCAATGGGTGTTCCAAGCCTACTTCTTATCTTATCTTGTTATCCAACTTGTTACTTAATTGGTATCGTTTGATTGATTGCACAACTGAGTCAATTTTATTATAAACGGAGCCCTTGGAAAGAAGGTGCTTATCGAAATAGAGCCACTCACAAGTTGATTGAATAGGAAGAAGAAGGAGAGATCTCTAAGACTCCGCTCGCGCGTCGTCTACACGATCACCTACACGCACCAACGGATGATCAATACCTCCTGCTTCGGTCTCCAAGGCTCGATACAAAATGCGAAATCCTAAGAACGAAAGCAATGAAATCCATTGAAACCGTTCAAGAAAACGCAAGTCATAAAACCAACAAGAAAGCAACCAAGCGGCACGAAAACGGACAAGAAACCAACGCAACGGAAAGGCCCCTCTCGATTCTGCCGCCGAGTCCATCCTCGAGGCACAATCCATTGTATATGGGACCTGATTCCGAAGAAACCAATCCATAACGAGGAAAGGATCTTAATTCAATCTGTCCAGTTCGGACGGTCGTAAGTATTTCTTGGCCGCGCTCCCCGAGTAGGGGGAACGGGGCATTACATCATAACCATCCAAAAGAAAGTTTCGTCCCGAAACTTAGGAATAGAACCTACCACTAAGGAATAATGAGGGGAACCTTTCCCTCATATCAGCTTCAAGTTTCCAGGTCGACTCCTCGACCGAGTGGTTCCGCCACAGGACGCGCACTAGCGAGACGGTTCGGTTCCGCAACTGCTTCTCTTTACGATCCAAAACTTGGACAGGCTCCGCCGCGTACGACAAGTCCGCTTGCAGATTCAACTGCCCCAAGTCGACTATGTGGTTCGGTTCGTGTACAAACTTTCTCAGCTGGGAAACGTGAAAAATATCGTGTACTTCTGATAGGGCAGGCGGCAAAGCAACTTGATAGGCGACCGGAGTAACCCGTTTGAGAACTTCAAACGGTCCAACAAATCTCGGACTTAGCTTTCCTTTTACTCCGAACCGCATGACTCCGCGCATAGGCGAGACTTTCAAGAACACATGGTCCCCTTCAAAGAATTCAAGGGGGCGACGTCGAGCATCGGCATAACTCTTTTGTCGGCTTTGTGCTGTCTTCAACCGTTCACGAATCAACCGAACCTTTTGGACGGTTTGTTCAACCAGCTCCGGCCCAAGGATTTGCCGTTCTCCGACTTCGTCCCAGCAGATTGGTGACATACACTTCCGCCCATACAAAGCCTCGTACGGAGCCATCTCGATGCTGGACTGATAACTGTTGTTGTATGCAAATTCGGCCAGCGGCAGGTAGACGTCCCAACTTGACTTCGAATCGATCACGCAGAGGCGCAACATGTCTTCTAGTATCTGATTCACTCGTTCTGTCTGACCATCGGTTTGTGGATGATAGGCTGAGCTGAACTTCAACTTGGTCTCCATCGCCAACTGAAGGCTCTCCCAGAAACGCGAGATGAATCGCCCGTCTCGATCTGATACTATAGAAACTGGCACTCCGTGCAGCCGGACTATCTCGTCAAGGTAGGTCTGGGCGAGGCGATCGGCGCTCCAAGTACTTTTGATGGCAATGAAGTGTGCAGACTTGGTTAACCGGTCGACGATAACCCAGATTGCGTCGTTCCCCCGTTGCGTCCTTGGCAGGCCAACAATGAAATCCATGCAGATGTGCTCCCACTTTCATTCCGGGATAGCAAGATTTTGCATCTCCCCGCCCGACCTCTGATGCTCTGCTTTCACCCTTTGACAGGTTATGCATTGGGACACAAAGAGTGCAACATCTTTCTTCATGCCGTGCCACCAGAAGGTCGTTCGGAGGTTCTTATACATCTTCGTGCTCCCGGGATGGATCATATAGGCTGCGTAATGAGCTTCCGCAAGGATCTCCTTTCTAAGTTCTGAATCATCGGAGACGCATAGCCTTCCTTTCATCCGCAACGCTCCATTTTCATCTACTGCAAAGTCCTTCGCCTTCCCCGCTAGAATCTGCTCGTGCATCTTCCTTAGGAAAGGGTCGTCTTTCTGAGTAGATGTGACACGCTTTATTAGATTGGGTACGAATCGCATTTGAGCGACCCGCGCGCCACGATATCGAATTCGGAGTTTGATGCCCATCTCTTCTAAGTCCCTTCGTAACCTGCGATCGACTGACAGAGATCCAACGAAGATCCGACTCAAAGCATCCGCTACAACGTTCCCTTTTCCAGGCGTGTAGTCTATCGTCAAGTCGTAATCTTTTATCAATTCTAGCCAACGGCGCTGACGAAGGTTGAGGTCCGTCTGGGTGAATAGGTACTTCAAGCTCTTGTGATCAGTATAAATTCGGCAAGGCACTCCATAAAGGTAGTGTCGTCACAATTTCAGGCCAAAGACAATTGCCGCTAACTCCAGGTCGTGTGTAGGATAATTTTTCTCGTGCTTCTTAAGTTGCCTGGAGGCATAGGCTATCACTCGATCTCGCTGCATAAGTACACACCCCAAGCCTTGCCCGGACGTGTCGCTAAATATTTGGAATCCCGAGATCTCGTCTGGTAGTGCAAGTAACGGGGCAGAGGTGAGGCGATGCTTTAACTCTTTAAACGAAGCTTCACAGTCGGCGGACCACTCAAATGCGACTCCCTTTTGTGTGAGGCGAGTCAGAGGTAGTGCAAGTTTGGAAAAGTCCTTCACGAACCGTCTGTAGTAGCCCGCTAGCCCGAGGAAGCTTCGAATCTCGCTAACGGATGCAGGTCGCTTCCACTCGACAATGGCCTCCACCTTCTTCGGATCGACTGAGATGCCTCCCGCAGAAATGATGTGCCCGAGGAAAGATACACTACTTAGCCAGAATTCACACTTACTCAGTTTAGCATATAGCTGGTTGTCCCGAAGAGTTTGTAGCACGGTCCGCAAGTGCTCTGCATGTTCTTCCTCACTCTTCGAATACACCAAGATATCATCGATGAATACTACTACAAACTTATCGAGATAGGGCCGGAACACAAGGTTCATTAAACTCATAAAGGCAGCGGGTGCATTGGTTAGTCCGAACGGCATCACCAGGAACTCATAATGGCCATAGCGAGTTCGAAAAGCTGACTTTGGCACATCGTCTGGCTTGATCTTTAGTTGGTGATAGCCCGAACGGAGGTCGATTTTAGAGAATACCGTGGCAGCTTGCAACTGATCGAAAAGATCGTCTATTCTTGGAAGAGGATACTGGTTACGAATGGTTGCTTTATTTAATTCTCGATAGTCGATGCAGAGCCGCAACGAGCCATCCTTTTTCTTTACGAATAGTACAGGCGCACCCCACGGAGATACACTAGGCCGAAAGTATCCTCGATCTAGCAAGTCTTGCAACTGTACTTTAAGCTCCTTTAATTCTGTCGGGGCCATTCGATACGGCGTCTTGAAAATTGGTCGAGTTTCTGGGAATGTGTCTATAGTGAACTCTATCTCTCGATCGGGTTGCATGCCTGGCAACTCGTCGGGAAACACATCAGGAAAATCTGCCACAACGGGAATAGACTCAACGTTTACGCAATCTTGCCGAGTGTCTCGAACGGACGCTAAGTACCCTTCGCAGCCGGAGTGAATCATCCGTCGAGCAGACATTGCTGAGATCACCATGCAGGCATTCGACGCTTTCGACTCAGGACTGCACGTGAAGCAAAACTCGATCTCGCCGGGCAAACGAAACACGACTTCCTTTTTCGCACAGTCGATTGTAGCTGAACAAGCGCCGAGCCAATCCATCCCCAGAATAAGATCGTAGTCCCTTATGTCTAGAACTATCGCATCTAATGACAATTTCCGTCCCCCGATGCAAATGTTACCTTCACGACAGACTAAGCGAGCCGATAAATCTACGCCCGAAGGAGTACTAACACTTAGGTTTAAGCCTAGCGGTGTCATAGGGAATGTGTGTTCGGCGGCAAAATCTGCCGCAATGAAGCTATGTGTTGCACCAGAATCAAACAATACTCGAGCAGGTACATTATTAAAAAGTAATATACCTGACACCGTCGTGTTCGATGCAAGTGCCTCGTCCCGAGTCAAAGCATAGACTCGGCCCTGAGCGTTTTGCGGTGCCTGGTTCGCTCGTTGAGTTTGCCCCTGACCCTGAGCTGAGTCATTATTCTGCTGCGGACGGTGTGAGGATGGATCGTTGGAACGGGTTGGACAATTACGAGCAATGTAGCCCATCTTGCCACAATTGAAACATCCTCCTTTGCTCGCGCGACATTCGCTGACGTGGTGTCCTGGCTTGCGGCAGTAGGCACAATTTTGTCCTTGCCTTCTTCCTTGATTCGAGTCTTGGGAGCCGCCGTTGTTGTTGTGGCGCTTATGCACGTTGTTTCCTCCTGTGTTGGCAGGACGCTTGTGATTGTAATTTTGCACAGCGCCGGTGCGAACTGGAGGATACTGCGACTCTAGGGACAGTGCATGATTCAAGGACTCCCGTATGGTACGATATTGAGTCACTACGACGTGAGCACGGATAGAAGGTCGTAGTCCGAGCTCGAACTTTCGTGCACGACTTTCGGCATCGGCGAGCTGAGACTTGGCAAATTTTGCAAGTCGGTTGAACTCTGAAGCGTATTGACGCAC
This sequence comes from Iris macrosiphon, assembly GCA_036927795.1. Classification (NCBI taxonomy): domain Eukaryota; kingdom Viridiplantae; phylum Streptophyta; class Magnoliopsida; order Asparagales; family Iridaceae; genus Iris; species Iris macrosiphon. Next base: position 7,160,909 of record JAYESA010000004.1, on the reverse strand, counting down.
CGTCATGTCTCCCTGCTTCAGTAGCGCAAACTCGTCTTCCTTTTCGTGACGGACGGCGGGTGGAAGGTATTCCTCCACGAAGGCCTTGCGAAACACGGACCAGGAGATAGCCGTTGTGCCACCTTCACTCAAAATAGCTTGCTTGTGCACATCCCACCAATCATGTGCATTTTGTCGGAGCTGAAGCTGGGCACACGCCACTTTCTTGGTCTCGTCTAGGCACAGCGCTTCAAAGTGGTCCTCCAACTCGACCAGCCAGTCCATCGCTAAGGAAGGGTCCTCGGTGCCTTTAAACGTAGCACGGCACATCTTCTTAAATTCTGATATCGACACGATTGACCCATTCTCGCCTGAGGGTAAGGTACCCTGGGAATTCTGCGGTCCAGTGGCTTCAGCAACTATAGGCACGGTTGCGGGGGCGGATGCAGAATGATTGTTGGCGACCATATTCGTCACCATTGTTTGCAGACTATTCATCTGCTTCTGCTGTGTATCCGCCTGTGATTGCTGCGCCACGAATTGAGCCTCAATCCGTGACTCGAACTGACTCTGCCGTAGTTCAGCTTGTTTCTGCTGCGTCTCCATCAAACGCATCATTCGCTCGAACGGATCAGCAGAGGGTGCGGCAGCTGGACTCCCAGAGCTGCCCGAGGTGCCTGAACTACTCGCTTGCACTTGCGCCACCATCTGCGCTTGTGCACCCGGCTCGGAAGTCGTTCCTTGGAAGGAAAGTAACTTGTATTAGTCTCAAGGTATATTATGGACTCACTGTATGGAACGTATCTCATTTTGGCCAAGCGAATTCAAGGGTCTACTCGGAAGGAACAAGGTCCTCTTTAGAAACTTTCTTTGTGAGATCAAAGGATCTGAAGCATGCTCTGATACCAATATGTCACGCCCCGATTCCGGCTAATCGATAATCGTCTCCCGGGCGTGATGCCGTGCACGCGTAGGGCGCGCGTGCACAAGGCCTTAGGCATAAGGATATTCTTTAGAACAATGCAACAGAGTAGACATATAAGATAACACAAGGTTGAGGCATAGAAAAGTTTCTCTTTTATTCATAATGAACATCTTTTTACATCGCTTGACTCAAAAGTATAAAATGCCCCACGGGCTTACAAACTTGGACGCAAAATGAGATAGTCGATCCATACATTATGTCCCTTTACATAGATTCAAAAACACAAAACACCTTGGGTGCGAGTAAGCACCATCGCCTTAGCGATATTCAGCAACGGAGAGAGAGAAAGGCTTCTAGCTTGAGCCTCCAAAAGTCTTGGCCACGAACCGCCAAGGATCCCAAAAGTCCGGAGAGAACTTCAGCTCCTCGTCGCGTTGCCTTGCGCCGGGGAACCTGCTACAACGAGGGTCAGTACTTCGAAAAGTACTGGTGAAGGCTAGCTGCTCAACTTTACCAAGCTCATGAGATGAGTTCTAATGAGCATGCTACAATTATGTGCTTAGGTGGGTTTCTATTCTTGCCTAGTTTAGATTTCATTTAGCAGGTATGCAAGAACAAAATAACATAACTCCACATGCCACCGTTCGGTGACTTTACCTGTACCGTCTGAACCACCTGTACAACTTACCATAGCCTTTCCTGTCACGAAGACATAGTTAGTCTGCACAGTTTAAATATACACAATATCTTTCTTTGTTGTTTAGGAGCCATCATGGGTTTAGTCTGGGCTGGCGGCGACGCTTGCAGCGCGGGTAGCTAGCCCCGCTACAATTCCCCGCTCCCTGTGCTAACTCATTTTAGCACGACTAAGAAAGTAGATTCCACCCGGGTCGAAACGGCCCGGTGCCCCGGTAACCGTTCGCAGGAACCTGGATCCCTTGTGCACAAGAATTCCCATGACCATTTCTATGAACCGAACTTCATAGATTTACTTACTAGCGATTTAAAGAACATCATGTACGAAACTGCTTTACTGTACTATCACAATCAACCAACAAGTTATATGAAATAACATGCAGCAGTTTATAGAAAAATACTTTGAACTATCAATAAATACCAACCCATTAAACACCCAACGAACATGCATGCATCAATGAATTTATGCAAGGTTTTGTATGACAAGCAATGGGTGTTCCAAGCCTACTTCTTATCTTATCTTGTTATCCAACTTGTTACTTAATTGGTATCGTTTGATTGATTGCACAACTGAGTCAATTTTATTATGAACGGAGCCCTTGGAAAGAAGGTGCTTATCGAAATAGAACCACTCACAAGTTGGTTGAATAGGAAGAAGAAGGAGAGATCTCTAAGACTCCGCTCGCGCGTCGTCTACACGATCACCTGCACGCACCAACGGATGATCAATACCTCCTGCTTCGGTCTCCAAGGCTCGATACAAAATGCGAAATCCTAAGAACGAAAGCAATAAAATCCATTGAAACCGTTCAAGAAAACGCAAGTCATAAAACCAACAAGAAAGCAACCAAGCGGCACGAAAACGGACAAGAAACCAACGCAACGGAAAGGCCCCTCTCGATTCTGCCGTCGAGTCCATCCTTGAGGTACAATCCATTGTATATGGGACCTGATTCCGAAGAAACCAATCCATAACGAGGAAAGGATCTTAATTCAATCTGTCCCGTTCGGACGGTCGTAAGTATTTCTTGGCCGCGTTCCCCGAGTAGGGGGAACGGGGCATTACATCATAACCATCCAAAAGAAAGTTTCGTCCCGAAACTTAGGAATAGAACCTACCACTAAGGAATAATGAGGGGAACCTTTCCCTCATATCAGCTTCAAGTTCCCAGGTCGACTCCTCGACCGAGTGGTTCCGCCACAGGATGCGCACTAGCGAGACGGTTCGGTTCCGCAACTGCTTCTCTTTACGATCCAAAACTTGGACAGGCTCCGCCGCGTACGACAAGTCCGCTTGCAGATTCAACTGCCCCAAGTCGACTATGTGGTTCGGGTCGTGTACAAACTTTCTCAGCTGGGAAACGTGAAAAATATCGTGTACTTCTGATAGGGCAGGCGGCAAAGCAACTTGATAGGCGACCGGAGTAACCCGTTTGAGAACTTCAAACGGTCCAACAAATCTCGGACTTAGCTTTCCTTTTACTCCGAACCGCATGACTCCGCGCATAGGCAAGACTTTCAAGAACACATGGTCCCCTTCAAAGAATTCAAGGGGGCGACGTCGAGCATCGGCATAACTCTTTTGTCGGCTTTGTGCTGTCTTCAACCGTTCACGAATCAACCGAACCTTTTGGACGGTTTGTTCAACCAGCTCCGGCCCAAGGATTTGCCGTTCTCCGACTTCGTCCCAGCAGATTGGTGACCTACACTTCCGCCCATACAAAGCCTCGTACGGAGCCATCTCGATGCTGGACTGATAACTGTTGTTGTATGCAAATTCGGCCAGTGGCAGGTAGACGTTCCAACTTGACTTCGAATCGATCACGCAGAGGCGCAACATGTCTTCTAGTATCTGATTCACTCATTCCGTCTGACCATCGGTTTGTGGATGATAGGCTGAGCTGAACTTCAACTTGGTCCCCATCGCCAACTGAAGGCTCTCCCAGAAACGCGAGATAAATCGCCCGTCTCGATCTGATACTATAGAAACTGGCACTCCGTGCAGCCGGACTATCTCGTCAAGGTAGGTCTGGGCTAGGCGATCGGCGCTCCAAGTACTTTTGATGGCAATGAAGTGTGCAGACTTGGTTAACCGGTCGACGATAACCCAGATTGCGTCGTTCCCCCGTTGCGTCCTTGGCAGGCCAACAATGAAATCCATGCAGATGTGCTCCCACTTCCATTCCGGGATAGCAAGATTTTGCATCTCTCCGCCCGGCCTCTGATGCTCTGCTTTCACCCTTTGACATGTTATGCATTGGGACACAAAGAGTGCAACATCTTTCTTCATGCCGTGCCACCAGAAGGTCGTTCGGAGGTTCTTATACATCTTCGTGCTCCCGGGATGGATCATATAGGCTGCGTAATGAGCTTCCGCAAGGATCTCCTTTCTAAGTTCTGAATCATCGGAGACGCATAGCCTTCCTTTCACCCGCAACGCTCCATTTTCATCTACTGCAAAGTCCTTCGCCTTCCCCACTAGAATCTGCTCGTGCATCTTCCTTAGAAAAGGGTCGTCTTTTTGAGTAGATGTGACACGCTCTATTAGATTGGGTACGAATAGCCGAGATTATAAGTCGCTCAAGCCTCTCTCTCTGAAACAGTAAAAGCGTGCCAAGTGGCTACAATTGTGGAATGATTGTACAGGCGATAGTCAGGCGATGTTCACAACTTATGTCTTGTATATGTGCTTCAGTCCCGGACGCACCGTTGCTTCGGAGTGTTGACCACGCCTTAGCACGCACGTTGGAGGCGTCCGCACCGCACGAGGTTCTCCCGCATCCTGCATATCAAACTGGTGGATTATCAGTACATTGAATGCACTGGTGGGGAAGCTACTCGCCCGCTCGACAAATCCAAACACGTAATACAGGTTCCGTGCACAACTATTAAGTTGTCTTTCTAGTTGCCTTAGGATCAGTTTCATGCAAACATTGAACAGCTTAACGTGTCGGGCAGTGCGCCGTGCGATGTTTGAGGAAACACGGCGAGACTTACCAACTTACCATTTCTCCTTCCCTGTCCAAGGCAAACATGATTAATTCAAGCACGGGCAAGCATAAACATTCAGGAGGCATAGCATATGCAAACAGGAGGGTTCTTATAACATGATCGTTCAGGTGTTAAGTTATTCATTGATGCTATGCAATGACTCGCACGCGGATAGCCGCTAAGCGAGGATGACTCGTTATCTTTTGTTTCACAGGCAAGCACGCAACAGGTTAAATACACACGATAAACACACGATGCATTGCAAGCCATATTCACACGATAATCACACGAGGCATTGCAAGCATATACACACGATGATCACTGGCTGATGCCATAATGGACTAGTCAAGGACATGAATAACATGCAACGAGAAAACACGAGAAGCTCATAAAACACGATACGTTGCAAGTTACCCAGTCCGCACACGATTTGTAACGCCACGTTCGTCCCGTTCCGAAATTGGGGCATGACACGATTGACTATAAACACGAAGTCTGCCCGGATCGGATCGGTGCCAGTGCCCCAGCACCGTCCGCAGAACTTATATCCTTGTGCACAAGTTGTCCATGATCGAACACGATTGTTAATTTACACACGAGCACACGAAAAGCAGTAATGCATGATTCATTTAGCTATTGGATATGCACAGTCTCCTGGGCTGCTGTAAGCCCGCACAGGAGGGAGACTTGCAGGGAGATCCAAATACCTGAATGAGTCTTGCCACAGGAGTATGATTCTTTACTTGACATGATACAGTCTCCTGAATCGGGAACTGCCTTGGCGACCTAACGGTCCCGGATACTTGCAGGGTTATTCAGGCACGGAGCGACTACGTAGTAGTCTCCCGAGGTTTGGATGAAAATACGGTAACATTCAAGCAGACAAGCATGCGTTTCTAAGGAACATAAGCAGGCACGTTGCTCGGACCCGAAGGTAAGCCGAGAGTTGAAACCGTTAAGGGAATTAGCATGCGAGGGTCTGAATATAAGCAGTATTTTATTTCCATGTTCTAGCAAGCAATATGAGTTGGGATTATTCCCTTAGCTAGGTGCGTTGGATTCATTAGCATGCAGGGGGTGATTCACCTAGCGACTAGCATATAACATTCCAGATTTTTATGTGTGCTGGCTAAGCAAAGACAAGTTCATCGTAGCCACCCACCTTAGCGATGATTCGCCTCGGTAGAGCGATACGTCTGAGCGAGCCTCTGAAAGTCCAAGCCGGATTCCTGTAGGGACAAGTCTGGATATCCTTTGCTTCTTGATCGAGGCAAAGCGGGTCGGGACAGTTGTACTTTTGCCGATTGAGTCGGCAGTCCGCTTGAGCGGAACGGGGTGTTACATTACGTGTCCTAGTCCTACGTATTTTTGGGACTGGGGCGTGACAATAGTCACAAACTTTCGTCTGAATTGAGACTTACAGAGGTATGTCAGGAAATAGCTTAGGCGAAAATGGTAGGAGATAATGGATGAAAGTATCTTCTGACTTGAATTTGCCTTCTGAATTCACCGATTGTAAGCTATTTCATGTGTGAGAAAAATATGATAAAGAGAGTAAGAGTGAATGAGATATACAAAACACGCATGAATCATATATATAAGCTAAATGTAACCGTTAAAATATAAATGTTACAAATTGAACGTTACAAATTTAACGTTACCTATTGTACATAGACTAGTATTACCTAGTATTCTAGCATAAAGAAAAAATGGATGACAGAAGAAAGAGTGACAGGGAGAGAGAAAAGAGAGGGATGAGAGTGACACAGAGAGTAAAGAGAGGGAGAGAGTGTGAGAGTGACAGGTTGAGAGAGAGGGGGGGAGAGAGGGACAGAGAGAGAGAGAGAGAGAGAGAGAGAGAGAGAGGAAAGATAATGTGAGTAAGAGAGAGAGGCTATTAGATAAATTTAACCGATTAAATTTAAATATTACAAATTTAATGTTACAAAATTGAACGTTATCTAGCGTACATATAAATGTTACCTAGCGTACAGATAAACGTTACCTAGTGTGTGTGTGCATGTATTAGCTTTAGTGTAGATAGCGTACATAAAAGGGAGAGGAAGAGTGACAAAGGAAAGCGTGATAGGGAGAGAGAGAGAGAGAGAGTTAAGAGAGGGATGAGAGTGACAGAGGGAGAGAGGGGGGAGAGAGAGAGGGGGTTGAGAATGACGGAGAGGGAGTTGTGTGTGTGTGTGTGTGTGTGTGTGTGAGAGAGAGAGAGAGAGAGAGAGAGAGAGAGAGTTAGGGAGTGTTAGGGAGAGAGAGAGAGAGAGAGAGAGGGAACGTGACAGAGAGAGAGAGAGTGTTAGGGAGTGAGAGAGCGTGAGTGGAAAGAAAAAAAATTAGAAAACGCCATTTGGCCCAAGGGAGAACGCCCTTTCAAAGGGCGTTTTCTAATAAATTAATTTTTTTTTCCTCTGCGCAGTAATGGCAGCAGACGACACAAACGAATTTTTTTTTTTGGAAAGTTGTGAAACGCCCTTCGGATAGGCGTTATGATGCTTTATTTGTAAATTTTTTAAATTTTTATGCTTTGAATGTGATTTGTTATAATTTTGTTGCTCTGTATGAAATTTTTCGTATATTTTTCTTTCGTAGAAAAAGAAAAAATTATTTACTTAATTCGTGTTTGGTAGAAAGGAAGTAAGAAAAAGAAAGGAGATCAATTTTTCTTTATTTGGTATAAAAAAAAATAGTGGAAGGAAATAAAATAAAAAATATAGATTTTATCAATTTTATTCTCAACTAGAATTATTTATTTATCATTTGACTTCATGAATAATTTTTAAATAATACAATTAATATGGGAGTATAATTGTTAATTGATATAAGTATGCACTCTTTTTTTTTTTTTACTTTTTCTTCCATTTTTTTAATTATTCAATTTCTTATGTTAGGAGGGAAAAGGCAATCCTTCCACTTTTTCTTCCTTCTACTTTTTCTTCCAAACAAAACAAGAAAAAATGAATCAAGAGAAAATGAATCATTTTCTCCACTTTTTTCTTCCTCCCACTTTTCTCTCATACAAAGCACACCCTTAGTGCCTACAAACTTGATAAATTTGTTTTATGTTATATTGTATTTTTCTTATATCAACCAATTTGCACTAAGGCTTCGTTTGGTACGAAGGAGAGAAAAGTGGAAGGAAAAAAAAAGAATATGATGTATTTTTCTTCCATAAGGAAAGTAAAATTCATTTATTCCTTTGTGTTAGGTGGGAATGATGGAAAAGAGAAGAGATCTACTTTTCTTTATTTGGTATGGAAGAAAAAAGTGGAAGAAAAGAAAAGAAAAATATATATATTTTACCAATTTTATGCTCAACTAGAAATATTTATTTATCATTTGACTTCATGAATAAATTTTAAATAATACAATTCATATGGTAGTATAATTGTTAATTTATATAAGCATGCACTTTTCCTTCCACTTTTGGAATGATTCAATTTCTTAGGTTATGAGAGAAAAATAATTCCTCTACTTTTTCTTCCTTCTACTTTTCCATTCACACAAAAAAATAAAAATTGAATCATTCCCTCCACTTTTTCCTCCTCCATTTTTCTTTCTCCTACTTTCCTCTCTTACCAAACACATCCTAACCTCCCTATTGTTTTATATTTATTACATGACATATACTTATTTTAAAAATAATGACACGAGAGTCGAGGTATTCTATTTAAAAAAATAAGGTAATGATTATTTACACTAGTGTTCCCTATTTTTTGTTTTTATTAAACGAATCTTCCTTACTTTTAAAATAATTACACGGATCTCCCCTCTGTTTTATGTTATAAGGATAGTTAGTGTGATAACCATTTACGTAAAACATAAAACATAGAGGAGGTTAGTGTAATTATTTTTAAAATAAGGAAGATATGTTTAATAAACCGAAAACATATGGCAAGTTAGCGTAAATAATCCATAATGTAAAGGGGTAATTACACTAACCACTCTTATTTTTAATCCAAAATAAGGGTATCCGGTTTCAATTATTTAAAAATAAAGGTATATCGTATAATAAACGTAAAAATAGAAAATGTTAGTGTAATTAACCATTTTCTTATAAGTGAAAACAAATATGAGAATATGTTTCACATCCTAAATTTAGATTCCATTTTTGTTCACCCCGCAAAAACTCGTGTGATGTTTCACCATTTCATTCAAAAGTTGTCACATGTCAACATAAAATCTTTTTTATTTTTAATTTAATTTATCTCACCTCATAAAAAGTTATTTTATGTTGACATGCGACAACCCTTGAGTGAAATGGTGAACATCATACAAGTTTTTGTAGGTGAATAAAAATGTACTTCTAAATTTATTCGGAAAAAAAAAAATCGGCCTACTAAAGGCCCCTAAGGGACTGTTTGGTTCGCAGATTTGGAATGTGAAAGTGGTCCAAATTTATATTTTTGACCACTTCACGTGTTTGGCTGGAAGTTTTACAGAAAATATTTACTGTGGTTTGACGAAAACCATAAATTTTTTCTGTCACGAAATCGAAATTTTTTCTTCGAAATGGAACACAGAAGTGAAAAAAATCTTATTTTCACCTCGCGCATTTAGTTGGATGAATACTTCCTCTCTACTTAAAAATAAAATAAAATTACTATTCATGTGACTTCAAAAAAGTTACTTTTTTTACTTATTTCAACAACCAATCAAATACCAAACTTTAAAATTTTAACTTCTAATATTCACTTGTTCAAAATACAACAATGGAAGAACAAAAATTTACTTGGTCGCAATGCGTACGTAAAAATTTGATTTTCAGATTTTTTCTTTTTCTTTCTATTTGTTGCATTTTGTTCCATTTCACTGAACCAAATTTTTTATTATTATTTATTTTGTTTATTATTATTTATTTTGTTTCTTAAGCGGCCATGTTTTGTAGGCTTTTTGGTAGATCGGATCATCGGAATTTGGATATTGCATTTACACTCCACTCCAGCTAATGATTGACATTTATTGACATTTACAATAATGCTTTGGTTTCTTGGATCTCGAAAGAGAGAGCGAATGAGTACTATGCAAACGCTACGTGGCAAAATTTGATTGGAGTCATTGATCTCTTCATTCCGTGCAGATAATACATTTAGTTTAATACAAGTCCTTTGGATCCAGCTTATTTAGATATAGGTCCTCTAGAAGGTTTAATTATGAAATTCAATGAATAGAAAAAAATAGACTTAAAATGAATAATAATAATAATAATAATAATCTATACTATTATATAAAGAGAAAAATTCAGCTCCACCGTAATTTTTTTCTTCTTCCAAGTATATCCTTTTTTTATTTTAAGAAATAATTAAAATTATTCATTAAAGTTAATAGGAACAATTAGGTAATTACGAAAACTATCTTTTGGTCATACATACAAGTATAATAATATAATATTAAATTTAGAATAAGTGAATTATATGTCTTTTACTTTCCTAAACAACTTAATTTTAAGCCTTTCTAATAATAACCTCTAAAATATGTGCATTGTATGTGCATATATACTAGTAATAATAATAATAAATATATTTTTATCGGTTGGATGTGTGATTTTGGTGAAACTTCTTCAATAGTGTAATGCAATCGTCATTATCAGATTTCATGTACTTAGCAAATGTTCTATTTTCTTTAGTTTTTACTATGACTTCCAATAGATGAAAAGTTAAAAACTGCTTAGAGGAAACTATAAATCAGTTATTATTATAATTATTTTTATACGATTAAGATGGATTTTTTTTTCCAAGCTATGCAATTTAACAAAAACAAAGAATTGTATAATTTATGTTATTTGTGCCATGGGAACATCTAACAAATAATGAGAGTTAGATGATTCAAAGTCTAGATGTACTTATAATTCAGTTACTTGTAGCTAAAAAGCCGTTTCCCAATATTATATTAAGTATGAGTAATGTTGTGATAAAAAATGTTAGAATCCAACGGCCCGAAATAATTGGGATGGTGAGTGAATAAAGAGAAGATCAACGGTTCATATTACTCCGAGGCTTTTGTCGGCAAGCATGGGTCTTGAATTATCATTAAGCGACACTCTTCGTGGCATGGATAATGACTTACGTAAATTGAATAGTGGGGTTTATTGATGCCATTGATTACTTAGGAGACCAAGTTGCATTATTATAATTTCTAAAGACTTAATTATAGGTACGAGTAATGATATTTGTTACAATTTCTAAAACTAGTATACAACATAATTGACACGTAGTACTAGGCAACGTTAGTAAATATTGTACATGCTACAAATCTTTCTTCTTTGTTAACCCAACTAGTGTCGTGCACGCTCATTGTTGCATCTATGTTTTTGAGGTACATGATATTCCATCTCCTATGCTTTCGTATTTTCGAGGCTTTCTCTTCTTGAAAAATAATGGAGTGAGTGGAGTTAATGGTAAATATTTGCTAATATATTTGCGTGTCCGTCCCGGAGGATACGGACACCTTGGATAACATTTAAAAAAAAATAATAACCTAAATAGTAACTTTTATATTGAATTTTTACAATGTGCAAATTATTCTTAAAAAAATAGTAACATCCATTCATCTGTAAATTGTATTTTTAATTGTACAATGTGCAAGTTATCCTCCACAAATCGAGGGGAGGACGACATTGGGACTTTCTGTTGTAAGTGTTATTATTTTGGTTATGAGCTCGATATTTTATAATATAAAAAAAAACCAACTTAGACATTTATAAAAACGACAGCACTATTTGAACCGCTAAAGGGGATCGCCAACCAGCCCGCAATGCCACGTGGCGGTTCCCTATTGGCACTTGTGGCTTGCGGGCTGGTTGGTGGTCCCCCTTCCGCTGTTCAAATAGTGTTTTCGCTATAAAAAAATATTTTTTTTCCAGCTATATAAATAATGTACTAAGTCTATGAATCTTTTCTTAATACGAGGCATTGGATCGTCGACAAGGCCATCCACCCTTAGGGCCGGACTTCCCTATTGGTCCTCATTTTGTGTTTTTTGTGCAAATAATATTTAGTTTGTTATGAGTGTTTTATATATGTTGATAGTGTTGGAGTGGGTGGGGTTCCCAACCTATATGGAGAACACCCCGGAATGCGACGAGCGTCGTTTGTGGTCAGAGAAGCTCGAGGAGGCGACGAGAGCCATTAGAGAGGTCGAAGAAACTCGGGAGAAAGGAAGAGCAGTTGTTGTACAGGGGGAGACAGTTCGGGCCGAACTCGGTCCGAGTTCAGTCTGGATGCTCCAGAAGCTCCAGAAAGCTGCTGTCTTTCGTTTACTCGCAAATCATCGACTCGGCTGAATTCGATCCGAGTTCGGTCGGCGGGTTGGACGAAAATTCAAAAGTATTTTATACACCGTTAGATCGTATCCTACGGTCCAGGATTTATTGCCGGATTAGGGGGTATATATTAGGTTTTTCTAAACCCTAATCATAATATATCATCTCAAGAAAGAGGAGAAGAGGAGGCAAGAGTGCCATTGCAACTTTGGTAAAAATAAAGAAGGATTGGAGGCCGTTTCGGAGGAGATCATTTTGGGTAATTTTTTACTGTCTTCTATCTTTGTGGTGTGATCTATTTTTTATTCCTAAGTGTTGTGGTGATCCGTGTTGGATCGGGAGGAGCTTGTAGAGGGTGTATTCTCTTTATTATATTAGTGGAGGTTCTTTAGGGTTGGACTCCGATCGTCCTGTAGTTTTTTTTGCAAGATTTTTTGCGTCAAAATTCTCTGTGTGTGCGTAGATTATTTTTATGTGGTATGATGTTTGGTTTGTGCGTTGTATTGCTCGGTTCTCTCGCAGGTACTCTCTGGTTTGGGGAAAGGTTACCGCGCTTCTTTTCCAACAGTGTGGTGTCAGAGCCAGGTTCTGGAATTTCAGAAGTGTCATGACCCGCACCCGGATATTCGGGCAGGAGTACGTGGTTATGTTCAGCCTATGCCACAGAATCGACGGTAGAACGCTGTTTGGGTTATTTCTAACTATCTAACATCTCAATAATATAATATAGTACCTGTCAATCATCTCAACTCCAAACGGAGGAACAATACGGTATCTCACAAGTATAACTAATCTCAATCACAAGACAAACTAAGGAAGAATAATACACGAATGGAATAGGAAAAGAAAGGTACAAGATACAATTCATAATATGAAATCATAATACAACTGTGAATCTCAACAAAAGAATAGTCTAATACAAAAATCACCAAACATAAACTAAACTTTCTCGGTCACTGGTACTATGTCCTCTTGCTCTAGGGGAGTATCCTCTAAAGTCTCACCCTCTTGAGGGCCGTAATACATGTAACACATTTCCTCTAGCCAATCATCTAAAAAATATATCCAGTCAGGATTGGAGCGAAGTACATACCTCTGAAAGCAGTTTCAAATACATAATCGAGCATATATAACGAGCAATAGAAAAAGATACAAGATGCACAAGTAGTATGAATATACAATACAGGGAGAACAAGCAATAAACACAATAAGAAATGGAAAGTAAATACGAAAAATAAACTGCAAGTAGAAAACAAGAATACTAACTATATGATTTAGAGTGCAAGTTCGTTATGTGATCGGCTTGGGTTGCACATGAGGTATAAAGGTAACTCCATTATACGTGAGGTGTATCATCGACATGCACATAAGATCAATAGGGCTTTTATCACATAACCAACTCCTACTCCCCCTCCCCAACCAATACTCATGGATCCAACCACGACACCTTACGTACATGAACACGATATAGTCACACTAGCACACGAAATAGTGGATGCACAAGAAGTATATGAAAATTAATACCCGATGCACACGATAAAATACATGTGACAGAGTACCGGCTGAACACGGTAGGGGATAACACCTCCTGACGAGATCCATATAGCACCAGTCTGTGAAATCACTATGTCGGGATCAATGTATATAATTCTAGAACATGCATATATACAATATTATGAATTAAAAATAATCAGAGAAATATAATCGCCTGAAGTCCTGAGCAAGGTGTGTCTCTCGATGCCCAAACTGGTGTCTCACAACTTATATACGGCATGTTGCATCAATACAAGGTTCTAGAATGAATATAAGTGAAATTGTTACAATTTTAGGTCGATACGCCATTTCTAAGTCAAACCAATGAATTCTAGGTTGCAAGAGTCTAATGCTAAGTCACTAAGTCGATATACTATGAAACTATGCTATGCTAGCTAAGCTAACACACAACAATGTATTCAAAGAGCCGTATCCTAAGATACACAAGTTTTGAATATAAAAATAATATTTTATATATGTATACAAGTCAAATATTATAATACTAGATAAAACCAATTGAAATAGGATACCTTGGCCTTGCACCAATGCGTATCACACCTAACTTGATACCCAAGCTCAATAACTTGGGTATCGGCCCAACACCTTGGGGTACCTTGGTATCCCAAGGTAAACCAAAACCTATTACATATAGCTAAAATATGCCTAACCCCAATTAAACCACATATTACTCATAGCTATTAAGTACTATAACTACTAACATACTCAATGTACACTAACAATACAAACTATACTACAAGATACATATATAGGCTAACTGCTACTAACAACTAATACAAGTAATTATATATAACTAGCTCTTAACAGAAAACTAAACTAACTGACACTACACACTAATGCATAACTAACTAATTATATAATCAATTAACTATACCCAAAACACAACCAATTAACTAGATGTAGATACTACCCACTAGCAATACCTTAATTGAAACTGATAATTGATACTCTGACTTCCAAATCAAAATCTCAACTAACACAACTAAACCTAATACTACAATTAAACCCATAAACCTTACCTGAAATGAACTGATACCTACTAATACAGAGACTGGTGTTACTGTCACTGTTGGTTTTTCACTGTGCAGATACTGCACTTGGCTCAGTTGAGGTCTTGTTGTACAGGCTGCTCTGCTGTACTCCCTCTTGCTGTGTAAACTCCCTCACCCAAAATAGGTATTTTGTGTATATTTTATATTATTATATTTATTATATATGTTGAATTTATTTAGAATATGCTCTTAGTTAATTAGAAAATAAATTTCTTGATATATTTACTTATATAAATATTCATTTAAAATTATTTTAGGTTATTTTAGATTTTTGGAGATTTTTCTAGAATTTTTTGGTAATTAAAACTTAGAAAACATAAATTTCTAGGACTTCTATGATTTACTATACGACCATACTTGCATGTCGTTCCTACCAAATATTTATTTTAGTTTAAAATATTTAATTATATTTTTTTATAATTTATTTAGAATTTTAAGAAATTTATTTAGATTTTAAAATTATTTAGGATTTATTTGGATATATATAGTCTTAATATTAGATAGATACTAATTTAGTGTTAATAGATATTAATAAGATTTTATAAATTATTTGTATTATCTTTAATTATATTTAAGATTATAAATTATTGAGATAAATTCAAACTCTATTTTAAATTAATTCAAATCCTGAACCTACTAGGAAATCAACTTCATGCATATCCTATCCTTATTTAAATTCATCATAATCCTATCCAAATTAACCAATCCTATTCGTATTTAATTAAGTAGTGTCCACAATTATAAATACCTCATCCTTCATATTTTTCTTTCCCAAATTCCTCTCTTTTTCGTCCCAAAAATATTCAAAATTCGTCATAAATTCAGCCTCATTTTCTACTAGTTATGACGAATTAAAAAGACGATATCTCCTAGCTCTGGACTCCAAACATGCTCTAGTTTTTTTGTTAGAACGATAATGAGGTTAGCTTTCTGATAATATAAATTGTTTTTCTAAATTATTAGTATTAAATTCTGGAAAATTCGTAGAGCACAGCATGTCCAAAAATAGATATGTTTTGATGTTTTCGCGATTCCGGGAGAACCAGGAATCAGAATCACGAACCGTTTAAAGTTTCGGAAAGCTAATGTCGAGATCATCGACATATATTTTTCCCAGAATTTATTTCGAAGTATTTACATACTGTTAATTCTGTATAACTTCTAGGTTAGAATTTAACCATCGGTGCACAATACAAAATTTGTATGTGCCATAATTTCCAAACGAATTTAAATTCAGACGAGCCATAAATTCTAGTATGTTTTTGATGCTGAAATCTACAAGAAATCATGCATAAAAGTCGAGTTTGTATCGGTTGACTTTTTGGTCAACAGATCGCCTCGATTTGCGTGCCATGAGTCTCGAGTTGATAAAATTCAGTTTCTTTTGACAAATTTAGGAATTAACATAAAAATCAGAATAATAAGATTAAAATAGGATTTTAGAGTAATTATTCCAGAATTAAATAAATTAAAATAAATTAATGGTTATATTATTATATAGTTATATGAATATATATGTAAGTAAATGCTAATTGATAATTATGACTAAATATTCAGACTGTATGACCCTAGGATATCGTGGACTATCCCATACTTACCTTGACCATGTTGACCCTAAGAACTTGTGAATTTGTCTGCATTGCGTACACTAACGTACTGGCATAGACACCTGTCAGTTGACTGACTGATTTTGTACAGTACTTGAAGACGCGACACCCGCGTAATTTAATGCGTAATTGACCGTGTTAGATGACTAGTGTTACCCCTAGTATACCCCCTGATTCCAGTGTAAATATGGTTGAGTATGTGCTAGTGTAATGACTAATGATTCTATTATATTATATTTATGTGTACATAGGATATTGGATTGTTCTGCGTGATTTCTGGAGCAGGTTATTGGTACATTACAGCTTCCTTGCCAGGCAAGTATACCTTGCCATTGTACAGTTATTTATATTCCATATGTGGCATGCATCTTTATTTTCTGTCTTTTCATATATTTTAACTGTTATATAAAATGCGCGTGACGGTGTCGTCGCAGTATGTTTTTATTTATGTATTTGCATTGACCTTGTTTATGAGACTACCCCATTATCATGTAGCATCATTAGGTTCATTGGCCGTGACACAGTTGTTACACGAGTTATGAGTCTCATGTAGATCACGGACTTGCGTGCAGGTTGGCCTCCTGTACGTGCGGGCCGTGCGTTAGGAATAACTGCTGTTAGAAACTTTGCATGCTAGTAGACTTGGCAGTTATTAGAGGTATTATCGTGTCATGGATGTGACATGCTTAGAACATGGGGTGGGGAGAACAACAAGTAAGACGTGTGGGCTCCGTTGCACTTTTCTTGTGTAACCCGTACGCTCCGCCGGAGATGCACGGTCATGATGACCACTATATATTATATTATATATACATTGGCGGGCCTCAGCCATTCAAAAGACGATGTGCCTTTGGGCCCCTGGATCTTCAAAAGAGAACCATGCCAAATCCCAGTTTTCAGCCAGATAGCTCACTTGTGGGGAAAGTTGTTCTTAACTGCATTCACTTTAGACGGTTAGGCGACCCCTTTGGATATTTATTTTAGTACTTTATTGACATGTATTTAAGTATCTTGTTATGTCCCTCTGAGGACCTGGTCCGCTGCCAGGTGTATCTTTTCTTGAGTATTTACAGGAGCGCAGAATTGGATGGTTACATGTGATCCGAGGATGTCTTCTCTTCGAGCTGTGATGGATAGCTGGTATTCTTATATTGTGTTATGGTGTTGTACTCATATTGTATTTGCTCTTATATTCGAGTTGGTAGTGGATTTGTTTCCATCCAACTATCATCCTTAGATACTTCTTATTGAGATCTAGTTTCATAGATACTGGTTATTTATTTCTATATGATTTTGGTGGATGAGATTTAGATTTTACCCTGTGACTTATGACATATGTTTATACCACTTGTGGATTTTGTATTCATATTACAGCGTACGTATGGATTTGGTTTCCATATATTGGAGTTGCCATATCCATACGGCTGGCATGCTTACGTGTTCCTAGTCCTACGTATTTGGGACTGGGGCGTGACATGCTGGCTGCTAACTTCCTGGTAGTGTTGATACCCGTTGTGCAGTTGGTGCACCGACGTTCAGTGCACTAGTGCACAAGCTGCACACATTTTTTCGAGTAGCTGTTGTGCATTGCATAGCTGTTGATGTCTGAGAATGCTCTACAGTGACCCGAGCTCCTTGTACACCCTGTGCTGATCTGCTGCTAACTACTTTGAACTGTACAGTAGGCCGAAAGTTGCACACATTTCTCAGTACTAGCAACTGCCACTATGTAGCTCTGCCTTAGCCTTCAGTGCAGCCCGAGATGCTGAACTGTGCACTCCTCTGCACAGTTGCTGATCCCAACTAATATTGTGCATTTTTAATGCACAATGAGATACCCATACCTTCTCCCTTTTGCTGATGAACATTGAAATTCTTCTCACCACAGTCACTGCCCACTTGCATACAAATCATCAAACACACACACATAACCACACACTACACTCATACACAGACACAACACCATTCACGAACACTCACAGACACTCCACACACAACACTAAAACAACACTTACACACCTAAGTATATATATATACATATCTACCTAAACACATTTATATACACACACTCTATTATATATATATATATATATATATATATATATATATATATATATATATATATATATATATATATATATATATATATAATCACCTCTAACATACTTATAGAGATATACATATACATATATACAAGTACACTTATGTACATACAAATATATGTATATATATATACATATAGACATATATATATATATCTATATATACTCTAATATATGTACACACATATACATAACCCAAATATACTATTATATCTATCTATCTATCTATCTATCTATCTATCTATCTATCTATATATACATATATATATATATATATATATATATATATATATATATATATATATATATATATATATATATATATATATATATATATATATATATATATATATATAATTATACATGCACGTATAGAAAAATGAGCCAAACAACAAACACATGGAGCGCATCTCACCCGTATCACACTTTCTCTATGATACGCTTGCGATACGGCTCCAACATAACCAAACGTATCCCGGAGGACACGAACAAGTCTAATACATAAATTATAAATAGTAAATATAGTAAGTAAAGTGTCTACGTATCCGTGTCACAATGTGATATACCCGCTTTGCTCAGTGAGAATACTCGTTTGAGGCAAAAGGATTTCTAGACTTGGCCCTTCAGGAGTTCCGGCTTGGACTTTCAGAGGCTCGCTCGGAGTATCGCTCGACCGAGGCGAATCATCGCTAAGGTGGGTTGTGGCTAAGATAAACTTGTCTTTGCTTAGCCAGCACACTTAAAATATGGACGATACATGCTAGTCGCAAGGTGAATCACCCCCCGCATGCTAATAAAGAATACAACCCACCTAGCTAAGAGAATAATTCCAACTTGTATTGCTTGTGTTAGAACATGAAAATAAAACTTTGCTTATATATGGACCCTTACATGCTACATTTGCCTCGTGCAACTAGACCCCGCTATGCCTTAAGTAGAACGATATATATACTTCTCGTGGTGTATTGTTCACTTGTTTACACTACACGTCCCTAGATTTATATCGCTCGGTATGTCCCTTTACGGTTTTTCTCCTCGCTTTACCTTATACCCGTGCCAAACGTAATGCTTATATTTCATATTAATGCATGTTTGCCTGATTACTTGTAGTTTGTACTTGTTGCCTCATTTCAATGCTTGCCACGCAAATTATGCCACAATCAAGAAATACTATCCGTATCGTGGATGCATCTAGTTAGCCAAAAGACTATCAAATAGCTCTTTTGTGCAATATGAACCTGCAAGTATCCGGAACCGATAGGTCGCCAAGGCAGTCCCCGTACCAGGGGAATGCATTAAGGCAAGTTAAACTCTGAACGAAAAAATGTCAAATTTATATCTGAACGAGAATCATGTCAAGTTTACATCTGAACGAGAATCATGTCAAGCAAATCAAGAATCACGGCTCATGGAGCAAATGCTCGTTCAGAAAAAGAATCATGGATTTTTATGTCAAGTTATGAATTTGGAATGACCCAGGACTTGCATATCACGGACAACTTGGAATCAAGGGGGATCTTCGGATCTCGTTCCACGGACGGTCTTCGGGGCACTAGGGCCGATCCGATCCAGATGAAACTAACGTTTAGTCTCATATGCTGGACAGGATGGCTTGTGGTACCTCACGCACTTTAGTTGCAATACCATCATCGTTCAAGACTATAACTCGTCCTTTATGGCTATGCCAGCGACCACCAGTTCATATAGATAAGTCATCCTCTCTTAGCGGCAATCCGCGTGCGAGTCATGGTATCGCGCCTAGAAATCGGAAAATACCAGAACGATCTTGAGTATAACACACTTGTACATATGAAACACTTGAACATCTTATGTAACGCCCCGCTCCGCGACGGCGTTATGTATCAAGGTGAGTGGGCAGAACTTCGTTCTCTGATTCTTGCACGCCTTAATAATAACCTATGTTTTTGCTTGCAATATTTTTTTAAGAGAATGATAGAACCTGCCTTGCATGTTAATGAACTCACCTAGCTTGTCTTTGAAACAATGCCTGCTTAACGAGAATCCTAAATCGCCTGCTTAGAGTGCATGAATATGTTCACTATCGTCTATGCTTCGAGAGAACCATACTGTGCCTGAACGTGTCCAAGTGATAAGTCGGATTGCCCCGCAATAATAAGTGTATTCTGATGGTTCGTCTCGTCTGCATACTAGAGTTTATTTGATAGTGTTCCATGCATTCGCACGCGGTCGGACAATGGCTTTTGGTGGAGAGCTGAACTGCATGCGTTATAACCACCATGGGTCACAGCTGCCATTAGCTTCAGAGAATGAGTCATTGGTATGCTGTTCCACCAGCTGCCGATCCTGAATACTCGGGGACCGCCCTGCATATAGCTAAGTCATTGTGTTGGCTTGGATAGTGACTGCCCCTAAGAATGTGCATCGTGTGTCTAGCTATGCATCAGACCCTCGAGTCGCACGAGACACGCTGCGCACACCCTGAAACATGAACGGTTTGCTTGCTTGCATATTTAATATGAAACTCTGTTTCCAAACATGTTTCTAAACAAGTAAATCGACTCTGCTAGAACTGTATGAAACGAATCTAGGTAAAACTAGAAAGATCACTAGTAATGTAATATTTTATAACATGATTACTTAGTGCCTGTTTGAGTGAATGCTTGTTTCTGTTCAGTTGATTTATCTCACCAGTACTTGTATAAAGTGCTGACCCACCAACAGTTTACTTGTTCGCAGGTACTGGATCGTCCGAAGGAGCGATAGGCGTGCCACAGTCCCGAAGACCCGAAATCCTGGTTTCGATTGTTGCCCCGAGAATGCTATCGTATAAGGGGGCATAATGTATGGAACGAACGTGTGCCTTTGCTAAAGGAAACCCAAGTTGCCTCGATTGTCCCGAACACTCAGTTGGCTAATGCATTGTATTGCAACAAGTCCCTTTCTGCTGCTTACTCGATTGATGCGATGATAGCCAACTATCAACTAAACGATTGGCCTTGCACGAGCGCAACCCCAGGCCCGTGCAGCATCACGTCCCCCAAAAGCTCGAACGGGCCATTCGCTTGGCTCCCTTCCTCCCTCGCACCCGCGGGACGGGCGCGGTGATTCGCGTCCGGTGCGCCGAGGCACGGTGATACGTGTCCGGTTCGTTAATTCCCGGCCGTACGGGGCGGGGCAGGGCGGAGCGACGTCCCGAGCGGGACCGGGGCGTGACAGAGTGGTATCAGAGCGGAATCGATTCTCTGGCCCAAACCGTTGCTATGACTCTGAGATATAATCGATATGGTTTTGCAAAGAGCGTTCCATACAATAAGTCCATAGATATTCTCAAAGTGCAAAATGTTTCCTGAACTTGAATTGCTTGATTGTTTCGATTGAGTACGGCGAGGGACGGCACTATCGCTACTCGGGATATCGAGAAGTTTATCCTTGAAGTTTCGAGGACGAAACTTTTTGTTGGTTGGTAAGTATGTAACGCCCCGCTCCGCGACGGCGTTATGTATCAAGGTGAGTGGGCAGAACTTCGTTCTCTGATTCTTGCACGCCTTGATAATAACCTGTGTTTTTGCTTGCGATATTTTCTTAAGAGAATGATAGAACCTGCCTTGCATATTAATGAACGAACTCACCTAGCTTGTCTTTGAAACAATGCCTGCTTAACGAGAATCCTGAATCGCCTGCTTAGAGTGCATGAATATGTTCACTATCGTCTATGCTTCGAGAGAACCATACTGTGCCTGAACGTGTTCAAGTGATAAGTCGAATTGCCCCGCAACAATGAGTGTATTCTGATGGTTCGTCTCGTCTGCATACTAGAGTTTATTTGATAGTGTTCCATGCATTCGCACGCGGTCGGACAATGGCTTTTGGTGGAGAGCTGAACTGCATGCGTTATAACCACCATGGGTCACAGCTGCCATTAGCTTCAGAGAATGAGTCATTGGTATGCTGTTCCACCAGCTGCCGATCCTGAATACTCGGGGACCGCCCTGCATATAGCTAAGTCATTGTGTTGGCTTGGATAGTGACTGCCCCTAAGAATGTGCATCGTGTGTCTAGCTATGCATCAGACCCTCGAGTCGCACGAGACACGCTACGCACACCCTGAAACATGAACGGTTTGCTTGCTTGCATATTCAATATGAAACTCTGTTTCCAAACATATTTCTAAACAAGTAAATCGACTCTGCTAGAACTGCATGAAACGAACCTAGGTAAAACTAGAAAGATCACTAGTAATGTAATATTTTATAACATGATTACTTAGTGCCTATTTGAGTGAATGCTTGTTTCTGTTCAGTTGATTTATCTCACCAGTACTTGTATAAAGTGCTGACCCACCAACAGTTTACTTGTTCGCAGGTACTGGATCGTCCGAGGGAGCGATAGGCGTGCCACAGTCCCGAAGACCCGGAATCCTGGTTTCGATTGTTGCCCCGAGAATGCTATCGTATAAGGGGGCATAATGTATGGAACGAACGTGTGCCTTTGCTAAAGGAAACCCAAGTTGCCTCGATTGTCCCGAACACTCAGTTGGCTAATGCATTGCATTGCAACAAGTCCCTTTCCGCTGCTTACTCGATTGATGCGATGATAGCCAACTATCAACTAAACGATTGGCCTTGCACGGGCGCAACCCCAGGCCCGTGCGGCATCACGTCCCCCGAAAGCTCGAACGGGCCATTCGCTTGGCTCCCTTCCTCCCTCGCACCCGCGGGACGGGCGCGGTGATTCACGTCCGGCGCGCCGAGGCACGGTGATACGTGTCCGGTTCGTTAATTCCCGGCCGCACGGGGCGGGGCAGGGCGGAGCGGCGGCCCGGGCGGGACCAGGGCATGACATCTTATGCGACACACCTGCTAATCAGTGTAATCGTGCACCCGAAGCATAACCTCGTACATGACACTCGTGTTTGCTTATGTTATTGTCCCTGGATTTTAATATAAATGCTTGTACTTGGTTTAACTTAGTTTTCCTTATACAGGGAAGGACGGATGGTAAGTTGGTAAGTCTCGTCGTATTCCTTTATATCACACGGCGCACTGACACACGAGTTAGGCTTTTCACAAATGCCATAAAACTGATCCTAAGGTATGATTAGAAAGATAACTTAATAAATGGTGCACGAAATCTATATAACGTTTTTGGATTCATCGAACGGGCGAGAAGCCTCCCTATTAATGCATTCATGTACTGATAACCCACCAGATTATTTGCAGGGTGCGGGAGAACCTCGTTCGGTGCGAATACCTCCTTCGTGCGTGCTAAGGCGTAGAGTTCACTCTAAAACCTTGGAGCGTTGCGTCCGAAACTGAAGCACATATACAAGACATAATATTGGAACATCGCTTATGTATTATTCCATAAATATAGCCACTTGGCATGCTTTTATTGTTTCAGAGAGAGAGAGAGAGGCTTGAGTGACTGTATTCTCAACCTAGTGCCGCTTGTAACACTTGTTCAATATCAATAAAGAGTTATTTTACTTCTATACTTGTGTTATTCAATGCTTTCGCTATTGACGACTCTGTGAACTTGTTACAAATCGCCTATTCGTTTATAATTCTGCTACACTCGGACAATCTGTTCTCTCTGTGGCTTAGATCTTTTATCGTCTATGTGGACCACGACCTTGCACGGGCACGGCTTACGCTCGTGCGGCATCACGTCCAGATGGGTCAAGCGATCGTCCCGCGGGAGCGTTGGCGCGGTGATTCGCGCCTAGCGGGGACGGCCGATTGCCTGCGGGAGATCGGGGCATGACAAGTGTGAGGGATGAAGCCGTACAGGAATATACCGAGCGATATAATCTAGGGGCGTACAGTGTAAACAAATAAAGCAGTGCACTACGAAGAGTATATAATGATCTACTTGAGGTATAGCGGGATCTACTTGCACAAAGCAAATATAGCATGCGAGGGTCCAAGTTATAAGCCAAATTTTATTTCCATGTTCTAACACAAGCAATACAAGATGGGATTATTTTCTTAGCTAGGTGCATTGTATTCTTTATTAGCATGTCGGGGGTGATTCAACTAGCTACTAGCATGTATCATCTATATTTTTAAGTGTGGTGGCTAAGCAAAGACAAGTTCATCGTAGCCACCCACCTTAGCGATGATTTAACTCGGTCGAGCGATACTCCAAGTTAGACTTTAAAAGTCTACGTCTGAACTCCTGAAAGGCCAAGTCTGGAAATTCTTTGCCTCAAACGAGTCTTCTCGCTGAGCAAAGCGGGTCGGGTCGTTGTACATGCGTCATTTGAATCGGCTGTCGACTTGAACGGAATGAGTCGTTACATTATACACCACTCAGAAAAAGTCTCGTCCTCGAGACTTCCTGAGCTCAATCCGTTCTATCGCACTATCGAATCTATCTCAAGCATAGCAATCGGTATCACTAGATCTGTTCGAACATAATTTTTTACTCGTTCCTTATACCGTATCGCGTGTATGCTGGGTCTGTCTCATTGAATGACTCTATCATTCAATCCAAGCTCTGACTCGGTCTCTACTGCGCGTTAGCGCGGAACATATATCGCTTAACACGGGTGTAAACCCCCTGACCCAAAAATAGGTATCTTGTGTGTATTTTGTATTCTTGTATTTATTTTAGATTATTTTTCAAATCAATTAAAATCTAATACTTTCATTAGGGTACTTCACCATGGTTTGGACATTAATAATATAGGATGGCTCCAAAACCTGTATCGTCCTTCATAGGAAGTAGCCTACACATGAGACACTACCTGTAGGATCTTTTCGTAGCAAAGAAATTCAATCCCTTGGTGTTAGTATGACGTTAGTGTAACGACCATAGATTTTGTATTAAATATTTAGATATTATATATATAATTTAATTGTGATTATTTTCTAATCTCAACTCTTCTATAATTAGCAGCCCATAATTTTTCATGTCAAGTTAGGTATTTTTCCTTTTTAAAGAATTGCATATTATTTACTATTACCTATTTTATAGATAACCATTAAATTAATTACTTAGTTAATTAGATAATATAATTATTTAATTTATTATAACTAGATAAATATCTAATTATTAATTATAAAATATTTCATAAAATATTTTGAGTATAGTATTTTATTAAAGTTTTATAAAGTAAAATTTTAGAATTTATTTGGTGTGCAATATTATTTTTAAATTTTTTCTCATTTATATATATAAATATTTATGTTAATAAAAATGATAATAATAATAAAAAAATAGTAATAATAATAATAAAAGAAAAAGAAAAGAAAAGAAAAGAAAAGAAAAGAAAAGAAAAGAAAAGAAAAGAAAAATATATATCTATTCTACTATATAATACCAAAACTAGGCTTCACCGTGAAAAATTTTCGTTCCAAAAATACCCTTCAACATATTTAGTAATTAAAAAGATTAATTAAAATTAATAGGAGGTATCTAGGTAAATACAAGAGTTGTCCTTCAGTATTCCTAATTACAACAACTCTTAAATGCATTATCTAAAAATGAGGCATTGAAAAATGGACTTTGTTGTATCATTCATTCATTGAAAAATGAACAAATTTTGAATACAAGTATCTTTTAATCTTCCTAACAATAAATACGTGCAACGCACGTGCATATATGCTAGTATATATATAAACCAAAA
The DNA here is from genome assembly GCA_036927795.1 of Iris macrosiphon. Classification (NCBI taxonomy): domain Eukaryota; kingdom Viridiplantae; phylum Streptophyta; class Magnoliopsida; order Asparagales; family Iridaceae; genus Iris; species Iris macrosiphon. Next base: position 7,135,124 of record JAYESA010000004.1, on the reverse strand, counting down.
CTAACTAACACCTAAGAAAACTAAAAAAAAAAAACCCAACTAATCTTAACTACCCTTCCCCCTTCAACCACAGCAGACAACCCACCGCGCGGCTCAACTTCCCCCTCTCCCTATATATATATATATATATATATATATATATATATATATATATATATATATATATATATATATATATATTACAAACATATAAACCCTAACCCTAATCCTAATCTCTCAAACCTTAACCCTACCCCAGCCCCGACGACCTCCGGCCGACCACCCTGACGACGACGCCCCGCGCCGCAGCCGCCGCAGCAGCGCCGTCCGCCCCCGCCCGCGTACGCGCGCGCGTGTACGTGCAGTTTCGTCTCATCCTCAAGGTACCGTATCTCCTTCATCTCTCGTCCTTTTCTTGAGCGGTTTGTCCGTGTACGTTCACAACCTAACCCTTTAGGATTTTTATTCAAGCGGGACGAGTTTTCGTGTCCCGGATTGGTCAAAAAATTGACCGGAAAATGGTCGAAAAACTGACCAAAAATAGTCCAGAAACTTCAACCCAAACCCCCCATGTTCACGCCCAATTTGCCATTAACCTGTTTAATATTTTCAAAAACTAATTAAAGGATTTTCTTCTCAATATAACCAATAATTTTTTTTGTTCTTTTAGTTTTCATTAATTTTTTATGTGTTAAATTATTCAGCCTCCAAAACGATCAAAAACTTGTTATTTTAAAACTAAAATTTTGTGATACAGAGTGCGTCCCGCCAAACGAGACTGTCTCATCCCGTACCAATTGTACCAAAAGACGTGTATGGTATATCCTGACTTATGAACTTTTGTGGAAACTGATTCGGACTTGTGTGCGCGTCAAAATCAACCCGTATCAGTAAAAAGTCTCCGTATCGCGACTTTTGTAAAATACTACCCCACTTTGTGTACGCTCGTCGAAATATGACAAAACTTGCGCCATTAGATTCATGGTATCACGTTGGTCCTGTGACCCAAGTTTCGCACGATTCTGAGATTGTTGACCAAGTCACCTATTCGTGGGCCCCACGGTTTGACTTGAAGGACGAATTTGTGATCGGCTCACCGGAATCCAAAATTGGACATGCCGTTGGGTTCGTATCGACGTTTAAAATTTGTTTGACCTATAATTTGTCTCATTTAGAGACTTTTACCTCTGACACACTTTTCGGTGCAAAGTGGCCCACATGTTGACACGTTTTGACCCAAAATTACCATTTTGCCCCTATGTCCAAATGAGACAAAAGGGTAGTATTTTTTTAGCTATCTCGCTTATTCTGGGAATATTGGTAATATTTATTTTAGCATCCGGAGACGTTCATTCGGAGGCCATAGTTTCTGATCCTCTGTACTTGACACATGGACGTTTACACTATACAGCTTTCTTGCCAGACAAGTATACCTTGCCATTGTACTGTGATTTATATTCCATATAATATATGTATTTTATTTCTGTCATTTATTTTATATATTTAACTGCTATATAAACTGCGCGTCCAAGAATAACTTGGGTGCAACGACGGTGGCGTCGTATTTTGTCTTTATTATATATTATGCATGTTGACCTAATTTTATGAGACCACCACATGATCATGAGGCATTCCTATGTTTTATTTGGCCGTGACACATTTCTTACACGAGTTGTGAGTCTCATATAGATCACGGACTTACGTATTGACTGATCATCAGTACGTGCGAGACGTGCGATAGGGAATAACTACTGATAGAATTTGCATGCTAGAAGACTTGGCAGTTATTAGAGGTATCATCGTGTCATGAATATGACATGCTTAGAGCATGGGGTGGGAGGACAACAAGTAAGGCGTTTGGGCTCCTTTGCACTTGTGTAACCCGTACGCTCCGCCGGAGATGCGCGGTCATGATGACCACTATATATTATCATTAACAGGCGGCCTCTGACGTTCAAAAGACGTCATGCTTTGTTGGCCCCTGATTCTCCGAAAGAATCATGCCAATCCCATTTTAGCCAGATAGCCCACATGTTAAAAAATTATTCTCAAAGTGTATTCATATAGATGGTTCGGCGATCTTTGGATGTTTATTTCAGTACTTTATTGGCATGCTTCTATGTATCTTGTTACGTCCTTCTGAGGACCTGGTCCCTTTCCAGGTATAGACGATCATGACTATTTGCAGGAGCACGGATCAGAACTTGCTACTTTGTTCTCTTTCGAGGAGGTCTTGTCTTCGAGCCTTATTGTTCAGTAGATGTACTTATTATGTTTACTTTTATATTCTATTTTGGTAGTGGATTTGTCTTCACCCAACTACTTTTTCATATCAAGCATCTTATACTTGATTCAGTTATATAGTTGATTGGTTATTCATTTCTTTATGATTTTTGTGGATGAGATTTGGTTATGCCCTGAGACTTGTGATAAATATAAACCACTTGTGAATTATTGTTCATAATACATCGTACGTATATGTTATGGTTTCCATATATTGGAGTTGCCATATACATACGGCTGGCATGCTTACGCATTCCTAGTCCTACGTATTTTGGGACTGGGGCGTGACAACGGGGTATGGTATGATCCATCTTGAATGATGATCTAGGGCTGAGGCAAACTTATCCAAATATTATACTCGTCCATGCGAATCTAATATATTCACTTGCACTGGCATTCGAGATAAGCATATCATGAGTCTGGATCGTACACATATTCAAAGCGTCCCTCAAGCATACGCACGTCAACAGACTTAGCGATAGCGAAGCCTTTGCACTCGAGTTTAACATATCATTGAGTCTTGGATCGTGCGCACGTTCAAGACATCCCTCAAACATATTCATTCAACCAAACTTAGCGATAGTGAAGTCGGACAAACTACTTGCGAAAATCTTAAGGGTTCTCGTCTTATGAATCACGATGATACCTCTAACAGGGTCAATAAAATTTTAAGTCATTTCCATTCCAACCAAAGATCAAGTATTGTACTTCATTAAGCACGATCTATTCGATCTACCGACTAGCGTCCATTTTCTTTCGTTTCAAACATAGAACACACTTACCATTCCAAGTTTAACACTAAGTCTTGTTGCCCCAGTTCTATGGATCGTTCAAGCAATATGCTAAAGTCGGTCACACAAGTTCTCTTTCACTCGGCACAGGATCGTCTGCCTAATTACTAGGTCAGCTCACAAGGTCATAGGCACAAGTTCAAGCACACGATTCATTGTGCAAATTCGTCGCACGATGCTCGCCCCAAATCCTAAGGTCAAACCATTGTTCATTTGCACGGGATATTCTACTTAAGCTTGTTTCACTCATATTTCTAAACATCGAGCATAGATCATTCTACTCACAATAACACGTTCGTTTGTACAGGGTTCGAGTTCGTTCAGTCAAATCCATGGTATATCCAAGTCGCATGACAAGCCTAGCAATTTGTATAGTATATCTCCTTAAACACGTTTTGATAGAATCCATATATCCATTCCAAGTCTAGACCACCAAGCCATAATTCAATTCAAAATCTCTGATCTCAATCATAACTTCAAGTCATTCAACAAGATTCTTGTATCCGTTCATGAAACCATCAAGCGTGACTTAATCCAAGTTCTAGACTAACTCATCCTTGAAACACTTTTGATTTACTTGTATTCCCAACTCGTCTTATCGTGTCGAACCACTAGTTAAGACGATCCATCAGTTATCACGCTCCGATCTCCCGCAAGTTCGATCATACTCGCTGGACGTGGGATCACCATGCCAGTGCTCCCGCTGGATAATCGTCCTAATCTGGGCATGATACATGTACGAGCATAGAGTTACGCTCGCACATGACAAGAACGTCGAACGTTATGGTTATCTTCGAAATGATCGAGACTTTTTTATCATTTTACTTCGCTCCATCCAAGATATATATATATATATATATATATATATATATATATATATATATATATATATATATATATATATATATATAATCCTTTAAGTCATGTCCGTTCATGCCGTGATTATAATTCGTCTAGCAAAATTATCCAACTTCAATGTTTCCGTTTGATAAATCCATAATCTTACTTCTGGCATTCCTCAAACAACTAAGTTTCAAATATTCAAGCCAAAGTCTATCCACTTTTGATATGTTCCATTCATCGAGTTCGTTACGAATAATCACGAATATGTTCCCGTGAGTTCGATTATCTCCGCCGTACGTAAAATTACCACGCCGACGCTCCCGCAGGATAATCGTTCTCGGTCGGGACTGATTTCGAAGGTTATTTTTTGAACTAGATTCAAGATCGTTCTTCCAAACTCCAGGTCAAATCCGTTATCGCTTACCTCTTTCATCGAACTACAATATTTCTTTCTCATGCTAACTTCTATCGAGCGATATCCTACTCAAGTTTAATCCGTTTGATTCAATTTGAAATCGCTCGTACGATCCACCAAGTTTTACCAAGTTTTTATGACCAAGATATCAATTTCATTACCTTGAATCCCTATTCGATATAAGCCTTATCACTTATTCAAGACATTCTCAAATTCGTTCCAACCAACTATCATACAAGATCTTTGAATTCGTTTGAACATTTCCAAAATGATCCATACACCACTCAGGAATCGAGTCACCCAATTAAATTCTCAATTGGTGTTCGCATTATTCGATAGCATATTTACTAAGTCGTTCCTTAGAATTCCTGCACGATACCTAAGCATCGCCTAATAAATCTTAGTCTCGTATATATCTTGTTGATAATCATCCAAGTAAACTATACTAATTTGTATCTTCCAGATACGAAATACCGTCCAAGCTATTTCTCAAAATTTAATCACGATCTCTATATTTGCCTTAGCGATAATCTGATAATGTTTCTATCGGTTGCCATTCTAAGTCTGACTTGTCCTTATCTGAATGATATTCCAATCTCGCTTGCAAACTTGCTCACACCAAAAGGGTCTTGGTGTCACGCCCCAGTCCCAAAATACCGAGGGACTGGACACGTGGCAATGGCCAGCAGCACGCACCGATGGACAATCCAATTTAATGGATCCATCAGGGCATGCTTAAGCTGTAGTCTAACAGTAAATAGAGCAAATGTTATAAGTCCCAGGTATTCCTAATCTCATCCACAGAATATAAACACAGAGCAAAGCCAGAATAATGCAATAGAATAAATAAGCAAATCTCAAATAAGTATCTCGGGAAACAATCCGAGAATATGTCTGGTACAACAAATACAAATAGACAGGAAATAATCAACTGAAAAATAAAAATACTGAGTATGTAGAGCCGGTACTCAGGAGAAGTCTTCGGCCACTATCTCGTCCTCGGTTCCTGGTTCTGCTCCAAGGAGTGCTCCTGTTCCGTACACCTCGGGGTAGATCTCTTCAGCTATTCCTGGGGACATAATCCGGATCCAGGTCCTCAGGGGACAGCAAGGTACAGAAAATACAAGCCAAAATAAATGCAGTGCAGCAGATAAATAAACAATAGGGTAAGCTATGTAACCAACTTATGTGATATGCAAGTTGAGAGCATCACTAGAACTCAGGCTGAAGCCACTACAAGCTCTGTGTCGGGGAGCCGGTAGCAGCAATAACTATGAATTATACTATGAAATATACTATGTTTTATATATATGAGATCAGCCTGTAGCCTGTGTGTCTCTCCCCATCCGATGTAATCCCACGTCTCATGTCCACGATGCCTCATGTCCATGTCACACACGATTATAACTAATGCAGCAAGTCTGATAGCTATGCATCCAATGTCTATGAATATGATGTCCATGTCATAAAACCTGAATCCTACACAGAATCACCATGAATATCTCAGGAAGATTCTGTCTCATGAATAGTGTCAAGTGTCCTGGGCTATGTTGTACTTGATAAGACAAGTATGGGAAGTACAAGGTCTCGGTATCCATGTCTATGTGACGTTACACAACTCCGCGTACGGGGTTGGCACCCGACTAGTAATCGGACGCTAAGTAAAGTCACTCGGTCCTGGGTTAAACAGTTTAAACAAGATTATATATGAAGTCTACAAGATCTCAAGTAAAGTACTATAATAGTCATCACTGTAAATTGGCAAGCTTTAATTGCCCACTGATGAATAAACAAGTCAAGGAAAATAAGTAGCAAGCTGCAGGGTTTGGCAAGGTACACTTGCCTGATATTTGAATTCCAACTACTGTTCTATTACTCGAGAAATTTCCAAAAATGTCTCCGGAAGCTGAAACAAACATTACCATCATGCTCAGAAGATATCAATCAGCTAAAAACGCCTGTCCTTGAGTCCAATTTGGACACAGGGGCAAAAATGATAATTTCGGGTCAAAACGGGGTCCGCATGTGGGCCCGCTTTGCACCGAAAAATGTGTCAGGGTCAAAGGTCTCCAAATTCACCAAACTTAGTGTCGACAGGTCAGGAACGATGATACGAACCCAACGGAACTTCCAGAATTGGATTCCGATGAGCCGATCACAAAATCGCCCGTCGAGCGGGGCCTGTGGGGCCCACGACACGCGATTTCGTCAACGTTCTCAGAATCAAACCAAACTTGGGTCACAGGACCAGCGTATCGCTACGAGTCTGATGGCACAAGTTTCGTTTCAATCCGACGTGTGTACACAAAGTTAGGTCACGATTCAGAAAAATCGGATACGGGGCGTTGTCCGCGGATACGCACTGATTCCGGTGTGCACGCACATCCGGATCAGCTTCTGCGAAATCTCGCACGTCCGTATCGACGACGTGTACATATCTGTGAAGACCGCGAGCGACCAAGTCGTCCCGTTTGGCGGGGCGTACCCAGTTCCGGGGTGAATCGGGGCATTGTTTTTCCTGTTTTTGGATCACGGTTCGCGATCGCCACAGGACGCGATGCCCCGAGCGGGTTGCACGGGCACCGAGGGGGTCATGCAGGCTACGTAACACAACTAACGGAATTGAAAACGGGGTAGCGAGGAGAGAGAAACGGGTACCTGAACAGGGCTTGAGAAACTGTGTTTTCTCTTGTCCGATACGACACAAAGTGTCCGTGTCCGACCGAATCCAACCCTAGGGTTAGGGTTTGGGGGTTCCCAGGCGGAGCTCCGGTGGGGGAGGCCGGCCGGAGGGAGCTGGGGGGCAGCGCTGCACGGCAGGGAGGCCGGACGGCGACGCGCGGCAGGTGCTGAGCGGCGGAGGCGGAGGCGGAGCACGGCCGGAGGGAGCTGCGGGGTCGGGGACTGCGGCTGGAACGGGGGAGACGAGGGGATGGGGAGTCCGACTAGGGCAGTTGACGGAGGAGGAGAGGGGCCGGGCGGGGAGGTGGCTGGCCTGAAGGAGGAGGAGATCGACGGTGGAGGAGGATTCGGGGCCGGAGAAGAGGGGTTATTTATAGGGTTCAGGGGGGAGACGGTCGGCCGGGAGGGGCGGAGGACGTGGCGGGGGAGGCGGAGCTCGCGGGGGCGTGGGCCGGAGGAGGCGGCAAGCGGCCGGGCGGGGCGGCGGAAGAAGCGGAGCTCGGGTCGTGGGGGAGAAAGGGTCTCCGGGTCGGGCGAGTGCGGGTGTGGTTGGACCCGACCCGTTAAGGCGGGTGGGCTGGGCCGGCCTGTGGGCCAGGGTTGGGCCAGGTCGGTGGGCTGGGGATTTAGGTTTATTAAATAAATAACTCATAAATAAATAAATAATTAAATAATAATTAATTAATTAATTAATTAATTAATTAATTAATAATAGTTTTTAGGTGATTAAAAAATAGGTCCGGGGCCCGATAAATTTCAGAAAATTACCCTAAGTCCAGTTTTTTATTTTACACCCAAAAATATTATTTTTATAATATTTTAATATTATTTATTATAAATTATAAATCATTTAATAATTAAAACCCTGATTTTAATTACAGAAAATTCCCAGAAAATTGTGAAAAATCCAAATTTAAAAATTTTAAAAAATCAGGGGGTTTACAGTTGTATTCTTTATTAGCATTCAGGGGGTGATTCACCTAGAGACTAGTATGTATCGTCCATATTTTAAGTGTACTGGCTAAACAAAAACAAGTTCATCGTAGCCACCCACCTTAGCGATGATTCGTCTCGGTCGAGCGATACTCCGAGCGAGCCTTTGAGAGTTTAGGTCTGAACTCTTGAAGGGCCAAGTCTGGAAATTATTTTCCTTAAATGAGTCTTCTCGTTGAGCAAAGCGGTTTGGGTCGTTGCACTTGCGCCGTTTGAATCGGCTATCCGCTTGAACGGAACGGGTCATTACAATTATGATGAGATCTTTTCACCAATCATCAAGCAGTCGTCTATTCGGGTGGTGCTAGCTTTGGCAGCTAGTTTTGACTTGGAGGTCGAGCAAATGGACATAAAGATGACATTTTTTCATGGTGATCTTGAGGAGGAGTTGTACATGGAGCAGCCAAAGGGATTTTGTGAGAAGGGCAAGTCACATTTGGTCTGCCGGTTGAGGAAGAGCTTGTATGGTCTGAAACGGGCTCCGCCCTAGTGGTACAGGAAGTTCGAGTCATTTATAGGGAGCATGGCTATGCACGGACGATGTCGAATCATTGTATTTTTGTGAGGTACTTTGCCAAGGATAATTTTATTATTTTGTTGCTTTATGTTGATGACATGCTGTTTGTGGGTCGGAATGCCACCAGGATAGCAGAGTTGAAGCGCCAAATTGGCGCGACCTTCTCTATGAAGGATTTGGGTGCAGCGAAGACTATTCTTTGGATGGAGATCAGCCGAGAGAGAGTCCAAGTTGCTACATGTCGCGCTCCGATCCCGTAGGGGCCGATCGTCCTCGCTTGGTCCCTACGGAACCGTTCGTCCTCGCTTGGGCGCGATGCCGTACAAGCCTAAGTTGCGCTTGCACCAGGCAACATACCTGCACAAGACACAAGTTAGACGAAAATATACATATATAGGCATAGAGTAAAATGCAGAGAACCAAATATAAACCCCCTGATTTTTCAAGAATATTTAAATTTGGATTTTTCATAATTTTCTGGAATTTTCCGGGATTTCTCTGTAATTAAATTCAGGTTCTTAATTATTAAATGATTTTTAATTGATAATAAATTATATTAAAATATTATGAAAATAATATTTTTGTGTGTAAAATAAAAAACTAGACTTAGAATAATTTTCTGGGAATTTATTGGGCCCCGGACCTATTTTAAAACACCTAAAAACTATTGTTTATTATTTATTAATTTATTTATTAAATAAATTATTAAACCCAGCCCAGCCCTTCGGCCCAAACCGCGGCCCAGCCCATTGGGCTAACGGGTCGGGTCGGGTCGGGTCCGCCCGGCCGAACCCGACCCGCACCCGAACCCAAACCCGCTTCCCCAGCCCCTCCCCGCACGACCCGCGCAACCGCCCGCTTCTTCCGCCGCCCTCCGCGCCTCGCCGGCCACGTCGTCGCCCTCCGCCTCGCCCGCGGCCACGCCCCCTCGCCTCCGCCTTCCCCGCCACGTCGCCTTCCCCGCCACGTCGCCCGCCTCGCCCGGAGCACCCCAGCCTCCTCCACCACTATAAACCCCGTCCCCCCGTTCGGCTCTCCGGTCACCCCCTCCGATCCGCCACCGTCCCACTCCGCCTCCGCCCACCGCTGCGTCGCCGACCGTTCTCCCCTCCGCCTCAGCACCCAGCACCGCGTCACTCGCCGCACAGCTGCCTCCCCGACCTAGCAGAGCCGCTGCTCCGGCCAGGCACCCGCAGCGCCGTCCCCCGCCCGCTCCGGCGCGCCGCCGCCTTCGGCCAGCGCCGCCAGCGCCCCGCCCTAGCCCCCGGCCTGCCTCCCCCGCCGCAGTGCCGCCCCGAGCCGCCGGAGCTCCGCATGAGAACCCTGAACCCTAACCCTAGTTCTCTTGTGCAGGACACGTGTTGGACACGAGATTTTTTGGGTTTTTTGGACCCTGTTCAGGTACACGTATCTTTCTCCTCGTTGCTCTAATTTTGATTCCATCTATTGCGTTGCAAACCCTGCGTGACCCTCTCGGTGCCCGTGCAACCCGCTCGGGGCATCGCGTCCTGTGGCGATCGCGAACCGCGATCCAAAAACAGGAAAAATAATGCCCTGATTCACCCCGGAACTGGGTACGTCCCGCCAAACGGGACGACTTGGTCGTGCGCGGTCTTCACAGATACATGCGCGCCTTCGATACGGACGTGCGAGATTTTGCAGAAGTTGATTTGGATGTGCGTGCACACCGAAATCAACGCGTATTCGCGGACACCGTCCCGTATCCGTCCTTTCTGGAGAGCGCCCTAACTTTGTGTACACACGTCGGATCAAAACGAAACTTATGCCATCGGACTCATAGCAATACGCTGGTCCTGTGACCCAAGTTTGGTTCAATTCTGAGAACGTTGACGAAATCGCGTGTCGTGGGCCCCACAAGCTCCACTCGACGGGCAATTTTGTGATCGACTCATCGGAATCTAATTTTGGAAGTTCCGTTGGGTTTATATCATCATTCCTGACCTGTTGACACTAAGTTTGGCAAATTTGGAGACCGTTGACCCTGACACATTTTTCGGTGCAAAGCGGGCCCACGTGTGGATCCCGTTTTGACCCAAAATTACCATTTTTGCCCTTGTCTCTAAATTGAACTCAAGGACAGACGTTTCTAGCTGATTGATATTTTCTGGATCTGATGGTGATGTTTATTTCAGCAACCGGAGTACCGCCTGCAATTCAAGCTGAAGTCAGAGCCGCAATTGGAACCAGAACCACAGGCAAGTGTACCTTGCCAAATCCTGCAGCTTGCTACTTATTTCCTTGACTTAGTTATACATCAGTGGGCAAGTATACCTTGCCAACTTTACAGTTCTTGTTGCATATTTTCTTGCTTTATTTATATTGCTGTGCATGCTTAACCTAGGACCGTGTGACTTACTTAGCGTTCGATTATTAGTCGGGTGCCAACACCGTACGCGATGTTGTGTATGTCATCTAGAGATGGACATTCGTAACCCCTTTACATTCTCGTACTTGTCTTATCAAGTACTCTATAAACCCAGGACACTTGACACTATTCATGGACAGGATCTTTTTGAGATATTCATGGTGATTCTGTATAGGATACAAACTTTATGGCATTGACATTATATTCCTAGATACTCTATGACTTGCTGCATTAGATATGATTGTGCGTGTCATGGACATGAGACGTGTGATTACATTGGATGGGGAGAGACACACAGGCTACAGGCTGATCATATATATATATATATATATATATATATATATATATATATATACCCCTATTATTGTGAGGCACAAGACTCTCGAGCAGAGCTTGGCCCTTTACGTGTTATTACTGCTACCGGCTCCCCGACACAGAGCTGGTAGTGGCTCAGCCTGAGTTCTAGTGATGCTCTCAACTTGCATTTATCACTTAGCTGGTTACATAGTTTACCCTGCTGTTTCATTTAATTTATGCACTGCATTTATTTTGGCTTGTATTATCTGTACCTTGTTATGTCCCCGGAGGACCTTGAATGGACTATGTCCCCAGGTATAGCCGAAGAGATCCATCCGGAGATACACCGTACAGGAGCACTTCCAGGAGCTGTACCAGGACCTGAGGACGAGTTCGCACCAGAGGACTTCTCCTGAGCAGTGGCTGTATATAGTCAGTTATTTCTGTTTCTATTTCCAGTTCATTTATTTCCTGTCTATTTGCTTGATGTACCAGACTTGTTCTTGGATTGTTCACCGAGACACTTTTATTGAGATTTGATAATTATTTCTATTTCCTTTAGTCTGGCTTTTGATCTGTGATTATCTGTTGTGGATGAGATTAGAATAACCTGGGACTTGTAATAATTGTTCTATTTCCTGTTAGACGACAGCTTAAGCATGTCCTGATGGATCCATTAAATTGGGTTGTCCATCGGTGCGTGTTGCTGGCCATTGTCACGTGTCCAGTCCCTCGGTATTTTAGGATTGGGGCGTGACACCAAAGTTGAACATATTTGATAGCACAAAAAATACTTTCATTTTATTGAATACTGAAGATTTGGATTACAAAATGCTTGCTTGGCTGAGTTACAAAATATGCCTTAGAAGGCTTACAACTCTTTTTACATTCCCAAAACTAGCCACAACGCCCATTACATTATGCCCTTGTAGTAGGACCAAAATAACCAAAATATCTAGCAGAAGAAGAGTAGCCCACTGGAGAGGTAAGCAGCAGACGAAGCAGCACGAACACAGTCCTAGGGAAGGGTGCGCACACGCTGATTCAGGTTGAGAATGCTTGCCAAACTCTCACTTCCAGTACCTGGATATTTGCCCACAAACGTGGGTCAGTACTACCACATGTACTGGTGAGCGACTGTGGCCAAACTCACCATAGAAATCCACACTAAGTAAAGCATATGAAGCTAGCATTATTAAGTGGTCTTTCTGGTTGTCTAGTTTCATTTTAACAATTCATGCAAGGAAACATAGACAATATATCGCATATGCATATGATAATCTTACCCACGGCCGAGCGGTTATCCCTGCAGCAGACACGCAAGTTAGGCACAATTTGCATATGAATAACTTATGCATCAATCTTTTGGTGTCAAACTGATAGGTATGCAAGAAGGTAAACCTAGCATGTGCCCTATCTATATGACGGTCTATGAGTTTCCCCATTATTGGACAACAATACCCCCTAGATCCCGTAGGAACGGAACATCATGGTGCTCTCACAATCCCTTCCGGACCGACCGATTCCCAGTGCCCCAGAAACCGATCGAGAGACTATTTCCTTGTGCACAAGTTGTCCGAGACCCATGCATGGCAAGCAACATTTATAAATCAAACTCTTTTAGGATGCACAACATTGACCAGCTTTTAATAATCTAATAGCCACACCACCCCTAGATCCCGAAGGACCGAAACATCAGGGCGGACCATTAGACTATTCATATTCTATTCTTTTACACATGACACAAACACTAACCATGAAGGTTTTATGCACGATATAGTGATGCAACAAGTGAGTAAGGGGCAACATTTAATTGAAGTAAAGCAGAACTCTATTTATAGCATGCAGTTCATTTCATAGCTTATCTTTTTAGTGAGGCAACATTTAGTGAACTAGAGATTCTTTTCATTAAGCATGTGAACTGAAAGATTCATCGAAGGGCCTAAGCCACTCACCTAATGAATCAAACGAGAGGATGGGGAAGCCTTAAGCGACGTTCACTCTTTGGTTATGCGTCCTGAAAATACAACAATACTTGGTTAGCATACTTCGATCTCTTTCCCTTACGATTCGAAAAGAACGTGCAAGCGAGAAGGCGAAATCATGAAAACCAAGTCATCGAAAGCAACTCAAAACACAAAGCAACACAAAACCAAGAAGCAAAGCAATCAACAAAACTCTTGGACTCATTTTAATAGAAGTCGTTCCATTAATTGGAATATTTCATTGCACTTCGTCCATGTTGATTTATCGGTAAGGTTTCCCCGAGACTCGATTCTCAACCGAGTCGAAGCAGCGTAGTGTTCCTTAAGAAACCGTTCGGAACGGGGCGTTACATACTACCCCACTGAGAAAAAGTTTCGTCCACGAAACTTAAGAATTCAAGGAGGCGATATACGAGGCATCAAGAGATCAAAGGAAACAGACTCACCAACATCGTGTCCACTCTCATCACGCTCAATATTCAACTGATAAACTCTCGGCCTTCTTATCTGATCAGTTGGTTCAAGAGCAGGACCAGGAGGGGTATGAGTTTGTACACCTGCATCATCCCCTGAGTTCTCAGGAGTTTTCCTCTTCGGGCAATCACAAAATTCGTGGCTAGGTTGCCCACACTTAAAACACAGTCGGTGGAGAAAACGGCAAGTCTCTTTAAAGTGACCCGGACGGCCACAGTAGCTGTACACTTTTCTGCGGTTCTCACCCGCGTTAGCCTGTTTCTCGGGATCAGCTTTCTTCTCACCATTGTGGTATCGCTTAGCAGGAGGGTTTCGAGGAGCGGGTGCCTTGTCCACAGCACTTTGTGGCATAAACTGCTCATTCTGCACCGCTGCCTCAAATGCTTGGATGTATGTTTTGCACTCCCGGTTCATAACATCTTTTCTCAGATTATCGTTTAAGCCTTTTATGAACCGATGTGTGCGTGCTCCCTCGTCGGGAATCATTGAACTAGCGAACTTAGCAAGCTTGGAAAATTCTGACTTATAATCTTTGACGGACATGTTCCCTTGCTTAAGTTCGGTAAACTCGTCTTCTTTTCTCTGCCTGACAGCTGGTGGGAGGTAATGTGCAAGGAATGCTTCCTTGAACATTCCCCAAGTGATCCTACCGTCCTGATGCTTGGTGGCGAGGTCTGCTTTCTTGACTTCCCACCAATCGTGTGCACGTAACCGCAGCTGCATATCCGCACACGCCACCCTCTTGTTCGCAGGTATTGAGGCAAAGCTAAACAAGCTCTCCATCTTTGCGACCCAGTCCATCACCTTATCCGGCGTGGTCCTGCCTTCAAACTCCGGAGGGTTCAACTTCAGAAACTCAGCGCCTTTAAAGGTAGACTTTCCGACCGCGCGATGAGGCTCATTTGTTTCTGCTAATCCTGCGTCTTGAGGCATGGTCGGGGCAGTCACAGGTGTTGCGGCGGTGCCCGATGCACCACTGTGTGCTACTAGTGTTGTCATAATTTGAGTCAGGGAGTCAAGCTGCTTTTCTTGCGCCGAGGCTCTAGCATCAGCTCGTTGCTGCTGAGCCTCGAATCGTTCTTGTTGCGCAGCATAACAATCGTTTTGATTCTGTAGCATTGCAATCAGTTTATCCATTTGATCATCGCTCACGCTGGCTGCGCGCGATGTCTCAGGGTTACTAGCACCTGCTTTTGTCATCTTTGCTGCAAAAGAGAGTAGCTTGCATTAGTCTCATAACGTATTATGGACTTATTGTATGGGATATTAGATTTTTCATACTCTTAGGGACCTTTCACACTCGATTTACTTCTTATAGATTCAAAATTATTTTTGAAATTCGGGACTTTTGAAATCGCTTGAAAACTTATATCATTTTCGAAAATGATGTTTGAAGAAACCAAGGACGTAAAGCCGTGCTCTGATACCACCTGTCGCGCCCCGATCCCGTAGGGGTCGATCGTCCTCGTTTGTTCCCTACGGAACCGTTCGTCCTCGCTTGGGCGCGATGCCGTGCAAGCCTAAGTTGCGCTTGCACCAGGCAACATACCTGCACAAGACACAAGTTAGACGAAAATATACATATATATGCACAGAGTAAAATGCAGAGAACCAAAGTTGAACACATTTGATAACACACAAAATACTTTCATTTTATTGAATACTGAAGATTTGGATTACAAAATGCTTGCTTGGCTGAGTTACAAAATATGCCTTAGAAGGCTTACAACTCTTTTTACATTCCCAAAACTAGCCACAACGCCCATTACATTATGCCCTTGTAGTAGGACCAAAATAACCAAAACATCTAGCAGAAGAAGAGTAGCCCACTGGAGAGGTAAGCAGCAGAGGAAGCAGCACGAACACAGTCCTAGGGAAGGGTGCGCACACGCTGATTCAGGTTGAGGATGCTTGCCAAACTCTCACTTCCAGTACCTGGATATTTGTCCACAAACGTAGGTCAGTACTACCACATGTACTGGTGAGCGACCGTGGCCAAACTCACCTTAGAAATCCATACTAAGTAAAGCATATGAAGCTAGCATTATTAAGTGGTCTTTCTGGTTGTCTAGTTTTATTTTAACAATTCATGCAAGGAAACATAGACAATATATCGCATATGCATATAATAATCTTACCCACGGCCGAGCGGTTATCCCTGCAGCAGACACGCAAGTTAGGCACAATTTGCATATGAATAACTTATGAATCAATCTTTTGGTGTCAAACTGATAGGTATGCAAGAAGGTAAACCTAGCATGCGCCCTATCTATATGACGGTCTATGAGTTTCCCCATTATTGGACAACAATACCCCCCTAGATCCCGTAGGAACGGAACATCAGGGTGCTCTCACAATCCCTTCCGGACCGACCGATTCCCAGTGCCCCAGAAATCGATCGAGAGACTATTTTCTTGTACACAAGTTGTCCGAGACCCATGCATGGCAAGCAACATTTATAAATCAAACTCTTTTAGGATGCACAACATTGACCAGCTTTTAACAATCTAATAGCCACACCCCCCTAGATCCCGAAGGACCGGAACATCAGGGCGGACCATTAGACTATTCATATTCTATTCTTTTACACATGACACAAACACTAACCATGAAGGTTTTATGCATGATATAGTGATGCAACAAGTGAGTAAGGGGCAACATTTAATTGAAGTAAAGCAGAACTCTATTTATAGCATGCAGTTCATTTCATAGCTTATCTTTTTAGTGAGGCAACATTTAGTGAACTAGAGATTCTTTTCATTAAGCATGTGAACTGAAAGATTCATCGAAGGGCCTAAGCCACTCACCTAATGAATCGAACGAGAGTATACCGACGCTGATACGGCTGGAGATGTAGACACGAGACGATCAACTTTGGGCTATGTGATAATGTTTGCTGGTGGAGTAGTATCGTGGAAGTCGCGTTTGCAGAAGTGTGTTGCCTTGTCGACGACAGAGGCATAGTACATTACGACGACGAAGGCTTGCAAGGAGTTGCTGTAGATGAAGAAGCTATTGCAGGAAATTGGGCTAAAGCATGATCAATATCCTTTGCTTTGCGATAGTCAGAGTGCTATTCACCTTGTGAAGAACCAGACATTTTATAGCCGGTCCAAGCACATTGAGACCCGGTATCATTGGATACGAGATGTTGTTGATAAGAAGGAAGCGGCGCTTAAGAATGTTCATACAGATGACAACGGAGTAGATATATTCACAAAGATTCTTCCAAGGGAAAAGTTTGAGTACTGCAGGAAGATCGTCGGGATGACGATCCCCTCCACATAGTTATGAAGGGGAAGATTTCTTGGAGTGGGTGGGGTTTCCAACCTATGTGGAGAACACCCCGGAGTGCGACGAGCGTCGTCTGTGGTCAGAGAAGCTCGGGGAGGCGACAAGAGCCATCCGAGAGGTCGAAGAAACTCGTGAGGAAGGAGGAGCAGTTGTTGTACAGGGGGAGACCGAGTTCGGGCCGAACTCGGTCCGAGTTCGGTCAGGGTGCTCCAGAAAGTTGCTGTCTTCGTTTACTCGCAAATCACCGACTCGGCCATATTCGGTCCGAGTTCGGTCGGCGGGCTGGACGAAAATTCAGAGGTGTTTTATACACCGTTGTATCGTATCCTATGGTCCAGGATTTGTTGCGGGATTATGAGGTATATATTAGATTTTCCTAAACCCTAACCATAATATATCATCTCAAGAAAGAGGAGAAAAAGACGCAATAGTGCCATTGCAATTTTGGGAAGAAGAAAGAAGAATTGGAGGCCGTTTCGGATGAGGAGATCATTTTGGATAATTTCTCATTGTCTTCTTGTATTTTCGTGGTGTGATCTATATTTCTATTCCTAAGTGTTGTGGTGATCTGTGTTAGATCGGGAGGAGCTTGTAGCGGGTTATTCTCTTTATTTCATTAGTGGAGGTTCTTCAGGGTTGGACTCCGATCGTCCCGTAGTTTTTCTCGTAAGGATTTTTCACGTCAAAATTTTTTGTGTCTGCGTAGATTATTTTTCTGTGGTTTGGTGTTTTGTTTGTGCGTTTTATTGCTCGGTTTTCTCGCATGTACTCTCTGATTTGGGAGAAGGTTTCCGTGCTTCTTTTCCAACACATAAATACCTTAGCTAAAAACTTGTCACTAATACCGAAAATTAATGTTAGGCAGAAAAACCAATTATAAAATTATCGTAAAATCTTTCATGGACATTTCTTGTTATCTCGTAACCAACATCATTATGATTAACAAAAATAGTTATGGATTAAGTTAGTACTTCTCATTCATTCAGTCAATGAATTTGGATTTAACCATAGTATAAGGTTATAAATGATGTAAAAATCAAGAAAAAGCTATGTTAAAACAAATACTTTTATCATGTTTACAAATTCATGAAAAGGAACACGAACACAACTCTTTTGGCTACTAAAACTGAGTAACTCGAGATCTGTTTATGAAATTTCATATGAACGATTAATTATATTTTTTCACATGGAACCAGGATCAGTCCTGATCTAGGACGGATTGAATAACCATCAACCATAAAATTTTGAGGGAGCATTTTTTATTTTATTTTATTTTATATGTATATAAATCTTTGACAATATTTTAGATATTAGTTAGTGCTCATATAATTTAATAAAATGATTCACTTAGCAAAATTTGTTTTTACTTGCATCTTTTATGCAATTGAATATGAGCTTTTACGAACTTTTCAATTTTTTTATTTTTATTTTTTAACGAGATGTACTATATTTGAATATTTTTGTTCTGGACATTGAAAAAACATAGAACCGACCCTGCATGGAACCTCAACCTAGAGAAGTAAATTTTTGAATGACGAGGAGTGGAAGATGAAAGCAGATAGGCTGCAAAGTTGAGCTTGTTAATGTGCTCAGAAGGATAGCCTAATGTGCTCAAGTTTGTTAACCATGATTAATGATACAAATAGTTCCCATGTACAAACTAATGTTTGATTGACCAACACTTTATGGAGTCTATTTTTGTTAACCCATCTGAACTAGGGTAGATGTCCACCCTTCAAACTCAATGGTTGTCACGTACCATTTGTTAGCTATGATTGAGCAAAAGTTCAACTTCTTTTTTTCCTTTAGTCCAACATCGGTTGGACCAATCCCTCCTTGTATGTATATATTAGTTCCTCTTCATTGCTTTCTTAAAGATGTTGTGTGGGAAAACCCTTGGGCCACATGTGTGCCGCCGTCGCCGTCCGGCTCGGTTCGGTTCGGCGCGCGTAACGGGTGCGGGTATGTGCCCACACCTGCGAGCGCCGAATGCCGATCCAATTTGCTCTTCGGGTTCGGGCTGGGATCCAAAAAAACTTTTTGCTACTCTTTAATTTTTGAACCAATTTGACTCATTCAAATTTTGAACGTTGAGGCTATATGTCCAGGTTCTTTGAACCTAATAACAGCTCATTTGACAGCTTTCCTCCACGTTTATTTTCTTTTGTAATTACTCCTTTATGACCTGTTTATGAGCTATTTACTGTCCTGTCCAGTGGTTGTGTCTTGTGACTGCCTATATACTGTGGTCTCGTCCTTCTTCATTCTTCACAGAAAATTATCCTACGTGAAACCTCTCTCTCATTCCTCTCTCGAACCACATTCTGTTCTCTAAATTCTTGCTCTGGGCAGAGCTATGTTCGGTCTCTCTCTCCGAGTTGTGTGCAACGAAGAGAAACCGGTAGTCAGGGAGTTTTACCACTAGGAACTTCCGAGAAACGTCTGCACATAGACCTAGGATCAACTCTTAGGGCAGTGCTTCGTGCACGACTTCCCCGGAGGCCGGTAACAATTTTTTTTGTTTCTTTGTTCTCTTATAAATCTCTGAAAAATAATATATATTTATATTATAAGTATTACTAACAATCTAAGAGTTGAAGTTTTGGTCGTTTACAATAAAATTATTTCTATCAATAAAAAATAAAAAAAATAAAAATAAAAAATTCTACTCTAGCAATAGAATAACAAGTTCATACTTGCTTATTATGGTTGTTTGCAATAAAATTATTTCTAGCAATAAAATTATTTCTGCTGTAGCATAGTTGCTTAATCTGGTTGTTTGCAACTATATTGTTCATAGTTGTTTAAAGACACTATAGTAATTTTGTGACTAGCAAATAACTAAATAACTTTAGTAGTTTTTCATTTGAATAAGATTCTGTAACAACTTGTATCATTTTTTAAATTTTAATTATAATTGAACAATTTCTTACATATCAAGTTGTTTAAATAACTTGCCTTGTGAAAACAGTATTTGAGTATATTTCTACTGTAACTTAGAACAATATAAATTATTTTCTAGAAGTAAATAAATAGTTAAAGTGAAACTGCAAATTTCTTTGAGTCTTAATTCTAAAAGTAGAGATAAATTTGGGAATAAGCCGAAAGGGTCCTTCTGTCAACCGGGTGTAAATAGCCCTAAGCGATACATTATTTAAGTGTCTTCGGACCACCGCTAGCTGGGAACCGGCCCCTACAGCTAACCTAAGTTAATCTACACTTGATAGACTAAAGATTTTAATATTGATTAGCAAAATCACTTGAACTATTTTCTAAATCATTGGACATTGTTATTGAGTAAATACATATCTTTCAATGTCAGTTTTTTCCCAATAGCAATCATGACTGGTAAGGATGAGACTTTCACTGCTAAACCTGCCAAGTTTAACGGGACATTCTTTAAGAGATGGCAGAGTCAAATAAAATTTTGGCTCACAAATTTAGGGCTAATCTCAGCCATTGATGGTTCCACACCCATCACAAATGATTCTGATGACACCGAGTCTGACGTAGGAGTGTCCAAATCCATCAGCTCCTCTAAACCCAAAAAACTTAAGGAAATAGACTACCACTGCTTCCTTAGAATTCTAAGCGCTTTGTCTGAATCATTATATGACATATTCTTTGAATATAAGAGTGCTAAAAAACTTTGAAAAGCTTTGGAAGATGAATATAGCTGTAATGATGCTGGAATCGAAAAATTCAATTCCTCCTCATTCAACAGATACTTTATGGTAGATAATAAACCTATGAATGACCAAATACATGAATTCCAAGAATATCTTAGGCATATTCAAGCCAAATGTACTTTCTTTTCTACTGAGTATAAAATAGTCTGTTTGGTAGACAAGCTCCCTCCTTCTTGGTCTGATGTTAAGAAAGATCTTATTCATACACAAGGTGACCTTACCTTTGCTCAAGTACTAAAGAAAATTAGAACAGAAGAACAAATTAGGCTAAGGTCTAACCCTAAATCTGAGTCTAAAGTTAAGGTAAACCTAGTAGAATCCCAAGGTAAATCCAAGCCTCATCATCACCACAAACCCAAAAGGAACCTCTTCAAGAAGAAAAAGAACCCTCAGCCTTACCACCAAAACCATCGCCACAATAAACCAAGAAACTTCAGTCAAACTTAGGATCAGAAGAGATTTTGTTTTGTATGTGGTAAAACAAATTATATAGCCACCAACTGTTTCCATAGGAAGAAGGAAGCTGTCCAGACTTCTTACAAAGGGAAACGTCCAGCCAAACCAGAAGCAAACATGCTTCTCAACGGCTCTTCTAGTTCCTTCAGGTCTGTAAGCTATCAACCCTTAGTCAACATTTCTTACCATTCTGACGATTGGTGGTTGGATTCTGCAGCTAATGTTCATGTTTTCTTTGATCGCTCATGTTTTTCAAACTATCAGAAATCAGGTGGATGAGGTGTAACTCTAGGAGATAGCTCAGCGGTACAGATTATAGAAAGAGGAAGAATAGATCTAAAGCTGACATCAGAAAAAACTCCGACTCTTCATGATGTGTTACATGTGCCGTCTATCAGAAAAAATTTAGTTAGTGGGTCTCTTCTTGTAGCTTCATGGTACAAGATTGTTATGGAAACAAATAAAGTAGTATTTTCTAAGAATGACTCTTTTATTGCAAAAGGATTTGTAAGAGATAGACTTTTTATTTTGAGTACCGTGAATAAAATTTCAGATCCTTCCTTTGTTGTTTCAAATATAGAATCTTCAAATGTGTGGCACAGTAGATTAGGTCATGTGAATCTAGGTTCCCTAAGAAGGATGATGAACTTAGATCTTATTCCTAATACTCCAATAGATGATAAACACAAGTGTGAGATCTGTGTTCAAGCCAAACACACTAGGCAACCTTTCAAATCTGTAGAAAAAAACTCTGACATTCTAGAGCTAGTTCATAGTGATGTGTGTGACTCAAATAGGGTTTTGACCTGATACGGTAGAAAATACTTTGTTACCTTTGTAGATGACCATTCAAAGTATTGTTATACATATCTTCTCAAAACCAAAGATGAAGTTCTAGACAGATTTAAGGTCTATAAATCTGAAGCTGAGAACCAGTTAGAGAGAAAGATTAAGATTCTTAGATCAGATCGTGGTGGAGAGTATACATCAAATGATATGACCAATTTCTGTGAAGAACACAGAATAATCCATGAGGTAACTGCTCCATATTCACCACAGTCCAACGAAGTTGCTGAAAGAAAGAATCGCACTCTGTTAGACATGGTGAATGCCATGCTCCTCAGCTCAGGTGCTCCCGATAATTTGTAGGGAGAAGCACTATTATCGGTCTGTTACATCCTTAATAGGATTCCTAGTAAGTCTATAAGACTCCCTATGAATTATGGAAAGGTAGAGCTCCTAGGATCCATTATCTCAAAGTTTGGGGATGTCTGGCTAAAGTAGGAATTTTTGAACCTAAAAAGAGGAAGATTGGACCTAAGACTGTAGATGTTGTATTCATAGAATATGCCCTAGATAGAAATGCCAATAGATTTCTTGTTACTCACTCAGAAGTAAATAAAATCTCTAACAATACTATTATAGAAGCAAGAGATGTAGTTTACTTTGAGAATATATATCCCTTCTAAGATAGAATTTCTTCCTCTCCCTCTAACTTCTCTCTTGCTCCGTCCACTAGCTCTATGTTCAAATATCTAGTTCACAATTCGAACAAAATATAGAACCTGGAAGGAGTAAAAGAGAAAGAATTGATAAGAACTTAGGAGAAGGTTTCTTCACCTTTTTGATAGAGGGTGATCCCTCAACTTATGAAGAAGCAATATCTTCTCCTGATGCCCCTTTCTGGAAAGAAGTCATTAAGAGTGAGTATAACTCCATCATGGAGAACAATACTTGGTTTCTAGCAGACCTACCTTTAGGTAGTAAACCCATAGGTTGTAAGTGGATATTCAAAAAGAAACTAAGAGCTGATGGTACCATAGAGAAATACAAGGCTAGATTAGTAGCCAAAGATTTTACCCAGAAAAAGGGACTAGATTATTTTGATACATACTCTCCTGTAGCTAGGATCACCTCTATTAGAACCATTCTAGCCTTAGCATCTATTCATAATATGATAATCCATCAAATGGATGTAAAGACAACATTTCTAAATGGAGACCATGAGGAAGAAATCTACATGGAGCAACCTGAAGGTTTTATTGCTAAAGGCCAAGAAAAGAAAGTTTACAGATTAGTTAAATCTCTTTATGGCCTAAAACAAGCTCCCAAACAATGGCACAACAAATTTGACATAGTCATCTCAGAATATGGTTTCGTGCCAAATGAGTATGACAAATGTACATACTCCAAAATTTTAGATGAAAGTTGTGTCATCTTATGTTTGTATGTAGATGGCATCCTTATTTTTGGATCATCACTAGAATTGATTACTAATACTAAGGACTACTTATCCAGCCAGTTTGATATGAAAGATCTAGGTGAAGCCAACTTGATTCTAGGCATACAACTATCCAAATACCAGGAGGGCTATACTCTATCCTTAGCACACTCTATCGAGAAAATGCTAAGAAAATTTGAGTATTTTGATAAAAAATCTGCTCTTACTCCTTATGACAGTAGTGTTGTTCTCAAGAAGAATGAGGGTTCTCCCATGGAACAACACAGATATTCTCAGATGATAGGTTCTCTCATGTATATATCAAACAGGACCAGACCTGATATTGCATTTGCCATTGGGAGACTAAGTAGATATACTAGTAACCCAAATCAGTTATATTGGATATCATTAGAAAGAGTATTTAGATATCTTAGGGGTACTCTAGATTATATGTTGCACTATACTAGACACCCTGATATCATAGAAGGTTATTCAGATGCAAACTGGGTAACTGACTCACATGATGTAAAATCCACTACTGGATATATTTTCACTCTAGGAGGAGTTGTAATCTCCTGGGGCTCATGTAAACAAACTATCGTACCTAGGAGTACAAATGACTCTAAAATGATAGCCTTGGACACTACATGTACAGAAGCATAATGGCTAAGAAACCTTATTATGCATATACCTGTTTCTATTAATCATGTTCTTGCAATTTCTATAAACTGTGATAATAAATCTGTTATGGAACTACTAAAGCATGATTCTGTGAATGTTAAGATGAACAGGCACCTGCAGCTGCACTTCAAGTCTATAAAGAGCCTATTGGGCAAATATGTGGTTTTTGACTATATAAAGTCATAAAAGAACCTTGCAGACCACTTGACAAAGGGTCTGTCTAGGACTTTGATCCTAGAATCATCGAGGAGGATGGGGTTAAGCCCATAGGTAAAGTCACCAGCAGTGGCAACCCAACCGAGTCTGACTGGAGATCCCAAGAAGCCGGTTCAATGGGTATGAACAAGCTGGACTTAGGTAACTTTTATGGAACACTGACCAGAGATTAAAATCTTATTCTATAATGCCTGAGTGGTTGTACATGCGTACAATGATTCTCCATCTCTATGGTGACAGTATTCTTGAGTGATATGGGTAGGATGAGTTTTAAAACTCTTAATAGGTCCAAGCTGATATGCGGGGTTGAAACCTATCATCAACCCTTAAGGACTTACCTATATGAGAGGTCGTGAAGGCCGCGACTATGGGACAGGGCGATCCCAAACAACTCTCATGAATTTGGGATTAGTGTGCATGGCTAACCAAAAGTGCCGCCCGTTAGACCCAGAACCTCTAGCGTACTACGTGTGCTATTTTTCTGAATCTGGTAAAAGAAGTCTGATTCAAGACATAGTCCATCAAGTACTTCTTCAGACAAAGATAATAGTCACTAAGTGAGATTCAAGCATGTAGTCCATCTCATCTATGCACAGTATATACTTGCCCAGAAACTCTTCCTTTTAATTTTTTTGTCACTTCTATTTTGGAACTTGACCTTTGGGGGGGAGGGATTGTTAGCTATGCTTGAGCAAAAGCTCAACTTCCTTTTTTTCTTTAGTCCCACATCGGTTAGACGAACCCCTCCTTGTATGTATATATTAGTTTCACTTCATTGCTTTCTTAAAGATGTTGTATGGGGAACCCCTTGGGCCACACGCGTGCGCCGCCCGGCCCGGTTCGGCTCGGTTCGGTTCGGTTCGATTCGGCGCGCGTAACGGGTGCGGGTACGTGCCCACACTTGCGGGCGCCGAATGCCGATCCAATTTGCTCTTCGGGTTCGGGCTGGGATCCAAAAAAATCCTTTTGCTGCTCTTTAATTTTTGAACCAATTTGACTCATTCAAATTTTGAACGTTGAGGCTATATGTCCATGTTCTTTGAACCTAGTGACAGCTTCTGTAACAGCTCATTTGACAGCTTTTCTCCACGTTTTTTTCCTTTTATAATTACTCCTTTATGACATGTTTATGAGTCATTTACTGTCCTGTCCAGTGGCTGTGTCTTGGGACTGCCTATATACTGTGGTCTCTTCCTTCTTCATTCTTCACAGAAAATCATCCTACGTGAAACCTCTCTCTCATTCCTCTCTCGAACCACATTTTGTTATCTAAATTCTTGCTCTGGGCAGAGCTATGTTCGGTCTCTCTCTCAGAGTTGTGTGCGACGAAGAGAACTTGGTAGTCAGGGAGTTTTACCACCAGGAGTGTAAAACCCCTAATTTTTAAACCGTATTAATTATTTAATTAATTGATTTATAGCATTTATTAGCTAATTAGAAGTAATAGAATTTATTTAATTTTTATTTCGAGGTGATTGCACAATAGAGGATTTATGGAGCAATTATAATTTTTTCTTAATTACTTTCATGTAGGAGACCCTGTTGACAGTTGATAGATTTATTGTATGCACCAATATAAATTCCTCAAATTATATATATATATATATATATATATATATATATATATATATATATATATATATATATATATATGTAAACTCTCTCACCCAAAATAGATATTTTGTGTATATTTTATATTATTATATTTATTATAGATGTTGAATTTATTTAGAGTATTCTCTTAGCTAATTAGAAAATAAATTTTTTAGTATATTTACTTATATAAATATTTATTTAGAATTATTTTTAGGCTATTTTAGATTATTGAGATTTTTTCATAATTTTTAGTTAATTAAAAACTAGTAACACTAATTTTCTAGGACTTTGAAGAATTTATTTTATATTCAAACTTAATTAAAAATATTCCAAAATTTTATTTTAGGTTCTAAATAGTCAAATATATTTTCTAGAATTTTCTGGGAATTTTCTGAATACTTTTAGTATTTATTGGGAGTTATTTAGACTAATAACTAACTTTTAGGACTTGTAGAATTTATTGTGCAAGCCCAGGAATATATAATGGACCCACATTATTTTCTATGGTTTATAATATTATTATATATTTTCTGGAATTATTTCAGAATTTTTGGAATAATTTTAGTATTTATTTTTAGTTAAATGGATAAAACTAATATTTAGAGCTTCTCCTAATTATATTAGTAAACTTATGAATATAAAATTGTCCCAAATATTTTTCAAGGGTTTATAGGTTCAAAATATATTTTATGTAATTTTTCCAGATTTTTATGATTATTTTTAATATTTATTTGGAGTTATTTAGATTTAAAATGACTTAAATAATGTTTTGATAAAGGCAAATCAAAAATAAATAATATAACAAAAATTATCCAATCAGATTTTGACACATGTCAGCCTATAAATATCCTTTCAGCCGTAGGTACATCCCTATATATATATATTATTATAACCCTAATTATCCCATTATTTTAGAGAGAGAGATTTTGGAGAATTGCCATCTAGGGTTCCTTCATCTTCCACAAGCCATTGCGCATAGTTCCGGACTCCAAACAAGGCCTAGTTTCTTGTGTTAGAAAGATATTGAGGTTAGCTTTCTGATTATATAATTTATTTTATGAAATTATGAGTATTAAATTCTGGAAAATTCGTAGAGTACAGCATGTCCAAAAATAAACGTATTTTAATATTTTTGCGATTTCGGGAGAACCAGGAATCAGAATTATGAACCGTTTAAAGTTTTGGAAAGCCAATGTCGAGATCATTGACATATGTTTTTCACAGAATTTAATTCAAAGTATTTATATACTGTTAATTCTGTAGAACTTCTAGGTTAGAATTTAACCATCGGTGCACAATACAAAATTTGTATGTGCCATAATTCCCAAACGAATTTGAATTTGGATGAGCCGTAAATTCCAGCATATTATTAACGCTGAAATCTATAGGAAATCATGCATGAAAGTTGAGTTTGTGTCGGTTGACTTTTCGGTCAACAGATTGCCTCGATTTGCGTGCCATGAGTCTCGAGTTGATAAAATTTAGTTTCTTTGGACAAAATTTAGGAATTAACATAAAAATCAGAATAATAAGATTAAAATAGAATTTTAGAGTAATTATTCCAGAATTAAATAAATTAAAATAAATTATCTTTTGACGTGATAAATTTGTAATACATAGGCTATTTGGACTGTGACTTGGACTCTGATTCATACCAGCAGCAGGACCCCAGGCAAGATACCTTGTCAAATTGCTTACAGTATTTTACATGCTTAGTATATTTCTGTATATTTATTTCAATTATGTTTATTTATTGCATGTGTAGTTCCTTTCAGTCATTACTATATATTAGATATGTTGACACACACTTGACACTTAGTATCATAGGGGACAATCATTAGGCGTATGGGCTTTTAACCACTCTGGTAAACCATAGTCTCTAGCAAGCGCTATGGTGATCGTGTTCGATGGTCGCTACCCGAGAGGTATGTCGATTGATGGAGTCCGAGGGTCGCTACCCCAGAGGTATGTCGGCTGATGATGTCCACTGACGAGCGTGAGGTTGTGAGGATTAGATCGAGTAGCCTACCCTTGCCCATACGTCGAAAAGTTGTCCTCATTTGCATTCATATAGATGGTCTTGTACAACGTACTTATTTATTTTCAAATTATATGCATGTTTACTGTATTCAAATTGGCTCATATTTTCTGTATCTTGTTACGTCCCTCTGAGGACCTGGTCCGCTGCCAGGTGTATCTATTCTTGAGTATTTGCAGGAGCACAAATTGGATGGCTATATATGTTTCGTGGATGTCCTCTCTTCGAGCCCGTGATTGCTAGATGGTGTTCTTATATGGTGTTGTTGTGTTGTACTTATTTTAATATTTGCTCTTACATTCGAGTTGGTAGTGGATTTGTTTCCATCCAACTATCATCCTTAGATATTTATGTTGACATCTAGTTATATAGATGCTGGTTATTATTTATATTAATTTTCTGTGGATGAGATTTAGATTGTACCCTATAACTTGTGACATATGTTTATACCACTTGTGGATTGATTTTCATATTACAGCGTACGTGTGGATTTTGGTTTCCATATATTGGAGTTGCCATATCCATGCGGCTGGCATGCTTACGTATTCCTAGTCCTACGTATTTTGGGACTGGGGCGTGACAATATATATATATATATATATATATATATATATATATATATATATATATATATATATATATATATATATATATATATATATAAAGTCTATTAATAGAAAAGAATAAAAGAAATAGTAATAAATTATAAGTATAATAAATATACTAGTGATAATAATAAGTATAATAATAATAATAATAATGATATTATTATTATTATTATTATTATTAATAGAAATAAAATAGAAAAAGAATAAAGAATAGAAAAAGAAAAGAAAAGAATAAAGAATAGAAAAAAAAAGAATAAAAAAATAAAAAGAAAAAGAAAATAAAAGAAAAAGGAAAGAAAAAGGAATTAGAACTAACCCAAACCCATTATCTATCCTACCCAACCCCATTAGCAACTTAAGACCCAAAACCCGCTTAAGAAAAACTAAGCAGCAGCAGCCGCAACTTATTCCCCCCCGCGCGCGAGCGATTCACCCCCCCCCCCCAACGCTATTCCTATATATATATAAACTATAACAGTAAAATCCTAACCCTAAACACTAAATCTCTTCCTCATCACCTAGACCTATCGCCACCCAGTCGCGACGCCGCCGCCGATCAACGCGTCCGCCGCCAGCGTCGCTGAGAACCCGTCGGCCGGCCGCGACCTCGAGCACCCCACGCAGAGAACTGTCGCGACGAACCTCCCTTCCCGCGCAGATTCCTACTTCCTCGCTCGACCAAACTCGACCCCGTCTTCACCGGTATGATCCCGAAAACCTATTTTTCCAACCTTCAAATTTGTGATACGGAGCGCCCCCCGCCAAACGGGACCGCCCCATCGTGTACCAAGTGCACCAAAAGGTGCGCACGGTATACCCAGACGTGTGGGCTTTTGCGAAAACTGATTCGGACGCGTGTGCGCGTCAGAACCAACCCGTATCCGCGACAAGTCTCCGTGTCGTGACTTTTGCAAAACATCGCGCCATTTAGTGTACGCTCGTCAGAACGCGATAAAACTTACGCCATTGGATTCGTGGTATCGCGCTGGTCCTGTGACCCAAGTTTCACGCGATTCTAAGATAGTTGACCAAGTCGCCTATTGGCGGGCCCCACGGTCGACTTTTTGGGCGAATTTGTGTACGACTCACTGTAATCCAAAATTTGACGTACCGTTGAGTTCGTATTGACGTTTAGAATTGGTTTGACCTATAATTTGTCCCATTTAGAGACTTTTATCCCTGGCATACTTTTCGGTGCAAGGTGGCCCACATGTGGAGCCCGCTTTGACCCAAAATTACCGTTTTGCCCCTATGTCCAAATTGGACGAAAGGGTAGTGTTTTCTAGCTATCTCGCTTATTCTGGGAACGTTGGTGATATTTATTTCAGCATCTGGAGACGTTCATTCTGAGGCCGTAGCTTTCTTACCAAGCAAGATACCTTACCAAATTGCTTACAGTACTTTGCATGCTTATTATATTTCTATATATTCATTGCATTTCTGTATATTCATTGTATGTGTAGTTTCTTTCAATCATTACTATATATTAGATATGTTGACACACACATGACACTTAGTATCATGAGAGTACAATCAGTAGGCGTATGGGCTATAACCACTCTGGTAAATCATAGTAACTAGCATGCACTATGGTGGTCGTGTCCGATGGTCGCTATCCCCGCGGTATGTCGATTGATGGTGTCACGAGGGTCGCTAACCCCGCGGTATGTCGGCTGATGATGTCCCCTGACGTGTGTGTGAGTTGGGAGATTTAGATCGAGTAGCCTACCCATGTCCATACGTCGAAAAGTTGTCCTCATTTGCATTCATATAGATTGTCTTGTACAACATACTTACATATTTTTTACCTATTATGCATGTTTACTGTATTCAAATTGGCATGCTTCTATGTATCTTGTTACGTTCCTCTGAGGACCTGGTCCCTTTCCAGGTGTAGATGTTCATGACTATTCGTAGGAGCACGGATCAGGACTTTCTATTTATCTCTTTCGATGAGGTCTCACATTCGGAGCATCTTTGATTATCTCTAGCGATGGATCGCTTCACGGACACCTTTATATCATTATCTTATTGGAGATTACCCTCCTCTCTCATTCTAGCATTGGTATAGTCATTGGTAGTGGATTTGTCTCCACCGACTATTAGTTTATGGATTATTCAGACTCTTTATTCTAGTTTAGTTATTTTCTTTCTGTGACTTGTTGTGTGGATAAGATTAGTATATCTGTGACTTGTGACCATATTTATACCACATGTGAGTTTATATTCATATTACAGCGTACGCGTGTATTATGGTATCCACATATTGGAGTTGCCATATACATACGGCTGGCATGCTTACGTGTTCCTGGTCCTACGTATTTTGGGACTGGGGCGTGATAAGGAGCTTCCGAGAAACGTCTGCACATAGACCTCAGATCAACTCTTAGGGCAGTGCTTCGTGCACGACTTCCCCGGAGGCCGGTAACAATTTTTTTTTTTTCTTTGTTCTCTTATAAATCTCTGAAAAATAATATATATTTATATTACAAGTATTACTAACAATCTAAGAGTTGAAGTTCTGGTCGTTTACAATAAAATTATTTCTATCAATAAAAAAATAAAAAATTCTACTGTGGCAATAGAATAACAAGTTCATAGTTGCTTATTCTGGTTGTTTGCAATAAAATTATTTCTAGCAATAAAATTATTTCTGCTGTAGCATAGTTGCTTAATCTGGTTGTTTGCAACTATATTGTTCATAGTTGTTTAAAGACACTATAGTAATTTTGTGACTAGCAAATAATTAAATAACTTTAGTAGTTTTTTATTTGAATAAGATTCTGTAACAACTTGTATCATTTTTTAAATTTCAATTATAATTGAACAATTTCTTACATATCAAGTTGTTTAAATAACTTGCCTTGTGAAAATAATGTTTGAGTATATTTCTACTGTAACTTAGAACAATATAAATTATTTTCTAGAAGTAAATAAATAGTTAAAGTGAAACTGCAAATTTCTTTGAGTCTTAATTCTAAAAGTAGAGATAAATTTGGGAATAAGCCGAAAGGGTCCTTCTGTCAACCGGGTGTAAATAGCCCTAAGCGACATGGTATTTAAGTATCTTCGTACCACCGCTAGTTGGGAACCGGCCGCTACAACTAACCCAAGTTAATCTACACTTGATAGACTAAAGATTTTAAGATTGATTAACAAAATCACTTGAACTATTTTCTAAATCATTGGACATTGTTATTGAGTAAATACATATCTTTCAATTTCAGTTTTTTCTCAATAGCAATCATGACTGGCAAGGATGAGACTTTCACTGCTAAACCTGCTAAGTTTAACGGGACATTCTTTAAGAGATGGCAGAGTCAAATAAAGTTTGGCTCACAACTTTAGGGCTGATCTCAGCCATTGATGGTTCCACACCCATCACAAATGATTCTGATAACACCGAGTATGACGTAGGAGTGTCCAAATCCACCAACTCCTATAAACCCAAAACACCTAAGAAAATAGACTAACACTGCTTCCATATAATTCTAAGCGCTTTATCTGAATCATTATATGACATATTCTTTGAATATAAGAGTGTTAAAGAACTTTGGGAAGCTTTGGAAGATGAATATAGCTGTGATGATGCTGGAATCGAAAGATTCAATTCCTCCTCATTCAAAAGATACTTTATGGTAGATAATAAACCTATGAATGACCAAATACATGAATTCCAATAATATCTTAGGCATATTCAAGCCAAAGGTACTTTCTTTTCTACTTAGTATAAAATAGCCTGTTTGGTAGACAAGCTCCCTCCTTCTTGGTCTGATGTTAAGAAAGATCTTATTCATACACAAGGTTACCTTACCTTTGCTCAAGTACTAAAGAAAATTAGAACAGAAGAACAAATTAGGCTAAGGTCTAACCCTAAATCTGAGTCTAAAGTTAAGGTAAACCTAGTAGAATTCTAAGGCAAACCCAAGCCTCATCATCACCACAAACCCAAAAGGAACCACTTCAAGAAGCAGAACCCTCAGCCTCACCACCAAAATCATCGCCACAATAAACCAAGAAACTTCGATCAAACTTAGGATCAGAAGAGATTTTATTTTGTGTATGGTAAAACAAACCATATAGCCATCAACTATTTCCATAAGAAGAAGGAAGCTGTCCAGACTTCTTACAAAGGGAAACGTCCAGCCAAACCAGAAGCAAATATGCTTCTCAACGACTCTTCTAGTTCCTTCAGGTCTGTAAGCTATCAACCCTTAGTCAATATTTCTTACCATTCTGACGATTGGTGGTTGGATTCTGAAGCTAATGTTCATTGTAAACTCCCTCACCCAAAATAGATATTTTGTGTACATTTTATATTATTATATTTATTATATATGTTGAATTTATTTAGAATATGCTCTTAGATAATTAGAAAATAAATTTCTTGATATATTTACTTATATAAATATTCATTTAGAATTATTTTAGGTTATTTTAGATTTTGGAGATTTTTCTAGAATTTTTTTTGGTAATTAAAACTTAGAAAACATAAATTTCTAGGACTTCTATGATTTACTATACGACCATACTTGCATGTCGTTCCTACCAAATATTTATTTTAGTTTAAAATATTTAATTATATTTTTTTGTAATTTATCTAGAATTTTAAAAAATTTATTTAGATTTTAAAATTATTTAGGATTTATTTGGATATATATAGTCTTAATATTAGATATATACTAATTTAGTGTTAATAGATATTAATAAGATTTTATAAATTATTTGTATTATCTTTAATTATATTTAAGATTATAAATTAGAGATAAATTCAAACTCTATTTTAAATTAATTCAAATCCTGAACCTACTAGGAAATCAACTTCATGCATATTCTATCCTTATTTAAATTCATCATAATCCTATCCAAATTAACCAATCCTATTCTTATTTAATTAAGTAGTGTCCACCATTATATATACCTCATCCTTCATATTTTTTTTTTCCAAATTCCTCTCTTTTTCGTCCAAAAATATTCAAAATTCGTCATAAATTCAGCCACATTTTCTACTAGTTATGACGAATTAAAAAGACGATATCTCCTAGCTCCGGACTCCAAACACGTTCCAGTTTTTTTTGTTAGAATGATAATGAGGTTAGCTTTCTGATAATATAAATTGTTTTTCTAAATTATTAGTATTAAATTCTGGAAAATTTGTAGAGCACAGCATGTCTAAAAATAGATGTATTTTGATGTTTTCGCGATTCCGGGAGAACCAGGAATCAGAATCATGAACCGTTTAAAGTTTCGGAAAGCTAATATCGAGATCATCGACATATATTTTTCTCATAATTTATTTCGAAGTATTTACATACTGTTAATTCTGTAGAACTTCTAGGATAGAATTTAACCATCGGTGCACAATACAAAATTTGTAGGTGCCATAATTCCCAAACGAATTTGAATTCAGACGAGCCGTAAATTCCAGTATATTTTTTATGCTAAAATCTACAAGAAATCATGCATGAAAGTCAAGTTTGTATCGGTTGACTTTTTGGTCAACAGATCGCCTCGATTTGCGTGCCATGAGTCTCGAGTTGATAAAATTCAGTTTCTTTGGACAAAATTTAGGAATTAACATAAAAATCAGAATAATAAGATTAAAATAGAATTTTAGAGTAATTATTCTAGAATTAAATAAATTAAAATAAATTAATTGTTATATTATTATATAGTTATATGAATATATATGTAAGTAAATGCTAATTGATAATTATGACTAAATATTCAGACTGTATGACCCTAGGATATCGTGGACTATCCCATACTTACCTTGACCATGTTGACCCTAAGAACTTGTGAATTTGTCTGCCTTGCGTACACTAACGTACCGGCATAGACACCTGTCAGTTGACTGACTGATTTCGTACAGTACTTGAAGACGCGACACCCACATAATTCAATGCGTAATTGCCGTGTTAGATGACTAGTGTTACCCCTAGTATACCCCCTGATTCCAGTGTAAATATGGTTGAGTATGTGCTAGTGTATTGTTCTGCACGATTTCTGGAGCAGGTTATTGGTACATTGCAGCTTCCTTGCCAGGCAAGTATACCTTGCCATTATACTATTATTTATACTCCATATATTGCATGCATCTTTATTTTCTGTCCTTAGTTCATATATTTTAACTGTTATACAAAATGCACGCGACGGTGTTGTCGCGTTATATTTTTATTTATGTATTGCATTGACCTTGTTCATGAGACTACTCCATTATCATGTAGCATCATTAGATTTTATTTGACCGTGACACATATTTTTACACGAGTTGTGAGTCTCATATAGATCACGGACGCACGTATTGACTGATCATCGGTACGTGTGGGACGTGCGTTAGGAATAACTGCTGTTAGAAACTTTGTATGCTAGAAGACTTAGCAGTTATTAGAGGTCTATGGACATAGTCTATTGTAGTACGGTGGTCCCATCCTTGTCCTTGTCTGGTTGCAGGATTGGGCTAGGTACTAAGAATAGGCTATGGACCAAATCGTGTCATGGATGTGACATGCTTAGAGCATGGGGTAGGGAGAACAACAAGTACCGCATTTGAGCTCCTTTATACTTTTTTCTATTGTGCGCCCGGATTCTTCGCTGGAGATACGGGTGGTAATGACCACTATATATTATATTATTATCAGGCGGGCCTTCGGCGTTCGAAAGTCGTCGTGCCTTTGTAGGCCCCTGGATCTCCAATAGAGAACCATGCCAAATCCTAGATTTTCAGCCAGATAGCTCACTTGTGGGGAAAGTTGTTCTTAACTGCATTCACTTTAGATGGTTAGGCGACCCATTGGATATTTATTTCAGTACTTTATTGGCATGTGTTTAAGTATACTTGTTATGTCCCTCTGAGGACCTGGTCCGCTGCCAGGTGTACCTGTTCTTGAGTATTTGCAGGAGCGCAGATTGGAAGGATATAGAAGCTTCGTAGATGTCTTCCCTTCGAGCCGTGATTGGTAGCTGATACTTATATTGTTTGAGTGAGTTGTACTTATATTGTATTTATTTTTCCTATTTGAGTTGGTAGTGGATTTGTTTCCACCCAACTATTATCTTTAGATCCTTCTTATTGAGATCTAGTTTCATAGATACTGGTTATTTATTTCTATATAATTTTGGTGGATGAGATTTAGATTTTATCCTGTGACTTATATTATATTTTTACCACTTGTGGATTTGATATTCATAATACAGCGTACGTATGGATTTGGTTTCCCTATATTGGAGTTGCCATATCCATGCGGCTGGCATGCTTACGTGTCCTAGTCCTACGTATTTTTGGAACTGGGGCGTGACATGTTTTTGTGGTGGCCCATGCAGGTCAAGAGCATATTGTCTCGGTTACGTTATTGTATCGAACAAGCCTGCACCTAGGACTAGAATATAGGATCTCATCCACAACTGACCCTGATTCATCTTCCTCCTCTCTGTTCTATTTTGATCAAATGCATCATGCTTGATTCTTGTGCTTCCCTAATAGTTCTTTAAGTATAACCTCCTCCTAGAATATAGAAGTTCCTGTTGTTAGATGATAATTAGAGTAGCACACATATTTAGAATACAACGAGATTATAGATACACCACTAAGCTTAGAATATCTAGCGAACCCTAGAATCCCTTATCCCTATAATTGGTTTACCATTACCCCGGATATAATATGAGGACTTGAGAGTAGTATAGACACTACTAGAGTTAGTTAGAAGGTTACCATAATGTTGCCCCTAGCATTGAGGAACCCATAGAAAACCAAAAACTTAATATTTGGACTGAACCTAACCTTCATAGTTAGATGATATTGGAACTATAAACTTATATCATTATCTTGTTATTAGTAGACAGCACCCTAGGAAGCCTAGAGGAATGTAATCAACACTTCTCCCTTGATCATACCCCGAACATAGCAACCAACACCCCACTCCCCTTAGAGAACCATGATGCTATCTAGAGCCCTCTATCTTTATTTTATATATTGTTCCCTGCGACCATAGCACTCGCTATTTTGCGACGGCTAATTATGTTTCTTCTCTTCATCTTTCAACTCGTGCCATCTGACACTTCGGATAGTAGGCCAAGTAATTATTCTTTGTTAAGGGCTCATAGTTTGCTAGGATTATAGTTGTAGCCTTGAATGTGAATTTTTTTTTATCCTTGGTAGTTAGAACTTGATAAGTTTAAGTTGTTTTGTAGATTATGACCGATGATTAACCCTTAGTTTTAAATCATGTAACATGTACCCCACCTCAATGTAGGCTATATCCTCTTTCCCCTCTGACGGCCAGTAACTCTTCTATCCTTACTATTGACACTTGCTCTATAAGTGCTATGACTAAGACTTAGGATGACCATTACCTACATAAAAAGGATACCCTAATCAATACCAAGATCTTTCCTCATATACCCTAATAAGAGTTTCTGTTCTATGTACATGTGCAAGATTATTTTTGTAGGATCCTCTTAAGGCTGTCACAGTACTAGTTTAATTATTTTAAGTTGGGTAGTATACCTCACCACCTGGTATCATATAGCCCTTGTGAATCCATTGATGAAGTATAACTGAATGGCATTAATTATATGCTAACATAAGATGATAGTGTTTATTCAGACTATAGAACTTAGAGGCTCACACCCCTACTTTGTCGACTATCGACTTAGACAAGGAATTAATATGATAACTGTAGAGATTGTAGAGTCTTTTGTTATTGTTGCTTATGTTGTTTTGTTTTTGCAACTTGAATTATTTGTGACTTCTCTCATCATAATCCAGCGTTATATTTTCTGTGCTACCTCGAATTATGCTGCTATTATAGCCTAGTCTTTGCAAGCTTATTTTTTATCGAGCTTGATCATGAGACATGTATTATTGGGGACGCCTGCTGATGCAATTGTCTAATCAGAAACAGTGTATTACGGTCTGGACAACCTTAGTACATTTGGTTCGCCCTTCGTAACGCTACTTTACGTGGATTGAGATATGTAGTGATTAGTAGACGAATATACTTGCCCTAGGCATGTCTGACATATCGTATCAGTTACATAACTGTACTAATACGAGCAGGCAAACAAAGGATTACCAAAATAGGATTTCAATCCACAACTGCTTTGACAATTTCCAATTGAATTCTTTAAACGCCTTGATCCCAATACTTCTATTCTATTACGCTGCCCTTGAACTCTTTATTATTGATCTTCGTCTTCCCTTATTTCGGAAAGACGAAACCTCGTGCTGGATATAAAGTTTGATACACAGAGAGTATTAGATATACCCCATAGGCCGATCACATACTTGAGGATTATTCTTTCGTAATTAAGGACATATCATATGTGATATGATCGACGTTGAAGTTTCGAGGATTGAACGACATGAGTAAATAAATTAAGGGATATTTTCTTAAGGTATATAGCCTTAGGTGATAGGTGGATAAATTCTAAGTTGGGTAGTAGTGCATTGTCAACTCGGGAGGAATTTCTTTAGATTATGATCGAGTAAGACTAGATTGGGAGAGGTTCAAGCCATTGTAATTTTGAGAAATTTAGAAGGATGACTAAGATGATGAGGATCAATGAATTGATATTGAGGACCCAATATTTATACCTTAATTGCATGAGTTAAATTTTTGAACAATGAAGGTAGAATCACCAATTTGAATTTAGAGGATAAATATAGAATTTCAGACTTGAATATTGGTGGACTGCATTTAAATTATTTTTTAATTTGGTGATTTGAATTACGAATTAAAATTTTGGTTGGACGACCTATTTGAACTAATGAGGATGCGAATGGAATTTAAAGAGTTGAGGCATACAAAATTTTATAAGTGAAAATGGGAATATATTGGACTCAAACCACTTCTAAAGAAGATTATGATAGTTAGAGATCGTGAGGTAAAAGTTATATGCGTATGTAAATCTTGGAGATGTTATGTGGATATGGATAATTTGAAACAAGGGGAGAAGAGATAACCATAGGTTAAATTTTGATTGGAGCAGTGGTCATCTTAACCTAGAAGTGATTGCAATGGATATGATTAGGATTTTAGTTATCGCAAGAAGATTGCGACTGACTTGCCTTATTGTACATAAAGGATTAACCGATTCTGCCTTATTTAAATTTTGAGGACGACATTGTCTTAAGTTGGCTGAATTGTGAAACCCCTTCACCTAAGAATTTGACCTACTTGGCTGAGATAGTGAGACTAAGGTTAGCTTGAATCCAGTTAGAAGTAGAACACAGTAATTTTTTATATTTAATTTTGCAATAGTTATATCACTTAGCGCCCTTACCGTGCTCCGATAATTGGAGCACTACACTAGCCACTGCCTTCCTACAAATTCTACACCCTTATCCTAGACATGCCCATCATCCAATTCTCATCTTTGTGCAATTTTCCAATTGTTGGACACTTTTATGCAAAAGAGTATTTATGTGTCTACACCATTGGACATGACACATGAAGAAACGTATTTTTCGCTCATATGGATTTTTTTTATGATTTTTTTTTTTGGGATGTGCAACGTGCAACATCGTCCACCCCTTTAAACCTAGCCTTGCATTTTAAACAATGCAAATCTTATACCATCATTGCATTCTATCGTGGCTTAATTTTAATTTCGAGGACGAAATTATTTTAAGTTGGGTAGATTGTAAACTCCCTCACCCAAAATAGGTATTTTGTGTATATTTTATATTATTATATTTATTATATATGTTGAATTTATTTAGAATATGCTCTTAGTTAATTAGAAAATAAATTTCTTGATATATTTACTTATATAAATATTCATTTAGAATTATTTTAGGTTATTTTAGATTTTGGAGATTTTTCTAGAATTTTTTTTGGTAATTAAAACTTAGAAAACATAAATTTCTAGGACTTCTATGATTTACTATACGACCATACTTGCATGTCGTTCCTACCAAATATTTATTTTAGTTAAAATATTTAATTATATTTTTTTGTAATTTATTTAGAATTTTAAGAAATTTATTTAGATTTTAAAATTATTTAGGATTTATTTGGATATATATAGTCTTAATATTAGATATATACTAATTTAGTGTTAATAGATATTAATAAGATTTTATAAATTATTTATATTATCTTTAATTATATTTAAGATTATAAATTAGAGATAAATTCAAACTCTATTTTAAATTAATTCAAATCCTGAACCTACTAGGAAATCAACTTCATGCATATCCTATCCTTATTTAAATTCATCATAATCCTATCCAAATTAACCAATCATATTCTTATTTAATTAAGTAGTGTCCACCATTATATATACCTCATCCTTCATATTTTTCTTTCCCAAATTCCTCTCTTTTTCGTCCAAAAATATTCAAAATTCGTCATAAATTCAGCCACATTTTCTACTAGTTATGACGAATTAAAAAGACGATATCTCCTAGCTCCGGACTCCAAACACGCTCCAATTTTTTTTGTTAGAATGATAATGAGGTTAGCTTTCTGATAATATAAATTGTTTTTCTAAATTATTAGTATTAAATTCTGAAAAATTTGTAGAGCACAGCATGTCCAAAAATAGACGTATTTCGATGTTTTCACGATTCCGGGAGAAACAGGAATCAGAATCACGAACTGTTTAAAGTTTCGGAAAGCTAATGTCGAGATCATCGACATATATTTTTTCCAGAATTTATTTCGAAGTATTTATATACTGTTAATTCTATAGAACTTCTAGGATAGAATTTAACCATCGGTGCACAATACAAAATTTGTAGGTGCCATAATTCCCAAACGAATTTGAATTCAGACGAGCCATAAATTCCAGTATATTTTTTATGCTGAAATCTACAGGAAATCATGCATGAAAGTCAAGTTTGTATCGGTTGACTTTTTGGTCAACAGATCGCCTCGATTTGCGTGCCATGAGTCTCGAGTTGATAAAATTCAGTTTTTTTGGACAAAATTTAGGAATTAACATAAAAATCAGAATAATAAGATTAAAATAGGATTTTAGAGTAATTATTCCAGAATTAAATAAATTAAAATAAATTAATGGTTATATTATTACATAGTTATATGAATATATATGTAAGTAAATGCTAATTGATAATTATGACTAAATATTCAGACTGTATGACCCTAGGATATCGTGGACTATCCCATACTTACCTTGACCATGTTGACCCTAAGAACTTATGAATTTGTCTGCCTTGCGTACACTAACGTACCGGCATAGACACCTGTCAGTTGACTGACTGATTTCGTACAGTACTTGAAGACGCGACACCCACATAATTCAATGCGTAATTGACCGTGTTAGATGACTAGTGTTACCCCTAGTATACCCCCTGATTCCAGTGTAAATATGGTTGAGTATGTGCAAGTATAATGACTAATGATTCTATTATATTATATTTATGTGTACATAGGATATTGGATTGTTCTGCACGATTTCTGGAGCAGGTTATTGGTACATTGCAGCTTCCTTGCCAGGCAAGTATACCTTGCCATTGTACTGTTATTTATACTCCATATGTTGCATGCATCTTTATTTTCTGTTCTTAGTTCATATATTTTAACTGTTATACAAAATGCGCGCGACGGTGTTGTCGCGTTATGTTTTTATTTATGTATTGCATTGACCTTGTTCATGAGACTACCCCATTATCATGTAGCACCATTAGATTTCATTTGACTGTGACACATATTTTTACACGAGTTGTGAGTCTCATATAGATCACGGACGCACGTATTGACTGATCATCGGTACGTGTGGGACATGCGTTAGGAATAACTGCTGTTAGAAACTTTGTATGCTAGAAGACTTAACAGTTATTAGAGGTCTATGGACATAGTCTATTGTAGTACGGTGGTCCCATCCTTGTCCTTGTCTGGTTGTAGGATTGGGCTAGGTACTAAGAATAGGCTATAGACCAAATCGTGTTGTAAACTCCCTCGACCAGATTTTAGTAATTTAGGATTAATTTAGACTAAGTAGAATTTGTGCAACTTTTTAAAATTTTATTTGTTATATAATCAATTGATTGTGTACTTGTTTATTACATAATTAATTAGGGCATCACACTAGCTGTTAACCCTAAATAAATTTCACATCCCTGCCCTAGACTTGCTAGACTACTTTTTCTATATTTTTAGCAACTTCCAGAAACCTCATCTGGTGCTTCGTTTTAGTCGCACAAATATCGTTACAAACGTTTGTAATTATTTCCTATTTAATTTTCTGCTCTTTATCCATCACTGTACCCTTAGAGATTTGAGGACCAGT
The DNA here is from genome assembly GCA_036927795.1 of Iris macrosiphon. Lineage (NCBI taxonomy): Eukaryota > Viridiplantae > Streptophyta > Magnoliopsida > Asparagales > Iridaceae > Iris > Iris macrosiphon. The sequence continues at coordinate 7,093,423 of JAYESA010000004.1, read as the reverse complement.
AGGCACCTGATTGCCCAACCAAAAATACGATAATATTCTACTCTAATTATACTTCAATTATCGTTTTGACACCGTAGAGAAATTATGACTCTAATAGCCTCTAAATAATTAGTGAACACCGTGCGCAGTATTTATTAAATAATAAATACGATGACTGTATCACCTGCAATATCAGACCCTGCACCTGCCCAGAATCACCCCACACTGTCCAAAATATTTTTTCCCAGCTATTTCCCTCATTTTTGTATAATTTAGAATTTCGGGAAATCAGTATTTAAAATCAGGTAAATTGCGAAATTACGCAAAATACAAATTTTATGCATTTATACAATTATTGAAAAGTTAGGGGTTTATATACAAAATTGCATGCTAGGTGGCCAAATCCTATTGGCTAGACCATAGGTGAGTGGGACCCACCCAAAACACCCAGAAAAATCCTGTAGAAATATCCCAAATACCAAATTACCAAAATGTCCCTGAAGTTCCACAGAATTACAGAATTGCCACTCTCTCAAAACCCTATATAAACCCTAACCCACCCATTCAAATCCTTACAGCCCTTCCCTCCGCCACCTCCGACCACCGCCTCCGGCCAAACTCGGCCCAACCCTTCGCCCTGCCACCCTCTCCCCTCCGGCCAAGTCCCACCGCCAGCGCCGCCCTGCTCCGCCGGCTACAGCCCCCGCACCCTCCCCCTCTCCTCCCTGTTAACAGCACCACCACCACTCCCATTCACTTCCCCCGTCGCCTCCGGCCGTCGCCGACCACCGCCACCCTACCCAAACCTTTCGCCCCGACCTCCTCTACCTACCACCACCACCTCGCCTCCCCACGACGCCGCCACCGGCCGCCCTAGCCCCCGCAGCGACCACCACCCCCTAACCCAAGCTGCTGCCACCCTCACCCCCGACGCCTCTAGCCGCCACCACCACCGCCGTGCACCTCCGCCACCACCCCCAACCTGACCGCCACCCTCCCCTCTTCCAAACCCGCCGCCTGCCCAGCCACCTCCGCCGCTCCTCCGCCGGCCAGCGCCCCCGCAAGCTGCTGCTGCTGCTGCTGCTGTCAGTGGCCACTGCTACTGTTGCTGCTCCTCCGGCTGCCTCCGGCCAGCTCCGCCGCCGTCCTCCCGCCGGCGACACCGTGTGGGACCCCCCTTGCCACCTGTAAGGTATAATACACCTATACTATACAAAAATACATGAATAAATCCTAATACATGTCTATGTATACATATATATGTATATATGTATATTAATATTATATATATATATTAATATATATATATATTAATATATTGAATATATATGTAATATTATATAAAATATACTGTAATTATACATTATATATACTGTATTTATATTTTCAGCATTTTATGTATAATTATATATATGTATTATATTATTATACTGTATATATATTATATATGTATATCTATATATATATTCTATACATATATATATTTATATATGTATATAAGTATATGTCTATATATATATGTATATTTACATACTATATTATATTATGTAAATACTATATGATATGTATATATAATAAGCTATTATATAAATACTATCTATGCATTTTTTTCCTTTTATTTTTTTCTGCATTTAATTTCCTGCACCTATTATATATATATATATATATATATATATATATATATATATATATATATATATATATATATATATATATATATATATATATATATATATATATATATATTATCTATATGTATATATGTATATATTATATTATAATTACTATTATGTATATATTTAATTCTGTTAAAAATATATAAATATATGTGTATACATATATTTATATGAGTTGTATATAACATATATATTATACTATGCAAATTTTGTTTATTTATTTTCTGCATTTATTTTCTGCATTTATTATATATATATATATATATCTATATCTATATATATATATATATATATATATATTATTTATATATATTGTTATTCAGCTGGATAATACAGCTTATTATAAATATATAAATTTATATTTCTGTAATATATTATATATACTATATACCAGCTGGATAATACAGCTTAATTATATATATTATATTTTAATTCTTGTAATGTCATTTATCATATTATATACTATGTTACAGCCTACCTATAAATATATAATTAATTATTAACAGTGGTCACATATAGACCCTGATAATATATATGTATTTAATTACTGTCCTGTCATTTCAATTTATCTATATTATTATATATCAGAGGATACACCCTGATAAATACTATATTATTTATCGCAGTGGATATACCCTGCTACTATATATATTATTGCCTGCATTTATCTATTCTATATATATACTATTATATATATTATATCTATGCCTACTAAATATATATCTATACTATATATATATATATATATATATATATATATATATATATATATATATATATATATATATATATATATATATATATATATATATATATATGTTTTATATTACAGCCTGGATATTCACGAAACCTATCTGTTTTAACAGAAATCAACTTCAGCACAGCTAGTGACCCCCTGTCACCAGCACCTTCACAACTGACTGTAAAATCAGGGTTTCAACACTATCAGGGAGTAGGCAAGTATACCTTGCCAAGTATTGTTTAAATTAAATTGTTGATATCTACTTTGTTCTGAAATTCATATACCATGATCACCTGAGACTGCCTTGGGTACAGTCAACTGTTATGCTGACATGATATTACAGACTCTCTAACAGCTGAGAGAATATCCTAATATATTCTCTAGACCCTATCACGAGAACATGCAACATGGTTGCATTTACATATATGGATGTGAGCTGCGTATTGGTTAGCTACCAGTACGTGTGACCCGCATCACGGATTAGAATAACTCAGGAAATGTACGACTTGACATTTAGTTTCATTGGGATGGGAAAGATAACTAGTTGACGTATGGGACACCCCCTCCACAAATGTTCTATACCTTCGCACCATGCTCCTTGGAGATGGTCGATTGCAGAGTTCCCTGAGTCGGGGGCATACGACACCTATACTAGCCAGTCGCCACGATTGGTGAATTACGTCAGCGTATGTCTAGCCACACATTCCCATGCGTACTACTGGATCTTTACTTGCATTTTCACTTAGTATGGTTAGCACCCTGTATTTATTTTATTTCTTTATTCAGTATTTACACTACATGGCATGTCATTTTTCTGTATCTTGTTACGTCCCACTGAGGACCTGGTTCCTTGCCAGATCTAGATGAGGCTTTCTACCCCACAGTGTACGGGCCTGATCAGGAGGCCAGATGTGCTACCGAGGAGGAGCTCGAGGAGACACCCTCAGAGTAGGCTTGACCCTAGATGCTGCTACCTAGAGATGGAGATGTTTTGATCAGATAGACACTGCTTAGTCTATCTGATTTTTCTGCGCTATTATCAGTTTTTGTAGTAGGCTTGTAATCTCACCAGTTGTGTACTGTATCAGACTCAGTTATATATATATATTTCAGCACTTGCTTTTCTGACATTTTGTTGTGGATGAGATAGCTTTACCTGTTCTATACTTGTAGTATTTTAGGACAGCGTAGAACGTCCCTTTGGGTCCATCAAAGTGGATTAAGCCCTTAGTGACGTGTCAGCTGGCCAGTGACACGTGGCCTAGTTCCTGGCATTTTGGGACTGGGGCGTGACATGATTTTAGTGGTGGCCCATGCAGGTCTAGTTTTATTGCTAGTGGTATGATGACATGCCCAGCAATGCCTGCAATAGGATAGAAATATTAGATCTCATCCACACTGACACCATCCTTACAAATTCTATTATTGCATCTTGCTTGATTATCATTATTTATCTCCTTTGTGTTTTCTAATTATCCTATTTTCCTCAGAAATATGGACATACCCGGGAAACTTACGAATAATGGGGCTGACCAAGCAACAGACCCTTCGCCAAGTGCCCAAGAAACTCCGTCCAATCACCAGAATTCTAGCCAGGAGACGACACCAACTCCACATGCAGAGACACCTTTGTCTCCACCTCCAGCCTTGCCTATCCAGATGCCACAACTTGAGGGTCAACCTCAAATATTGCAGTTTCTCCAAACTATGTTGCAGAACCAGTGGCAACAAACTGAGGCCCTGAGACAGTCTCAGTGGCAGCAAACTGAAGCTCTGCGACAGACGTTGATGACGGCTTTGGAGAGAACTACTACTCCGACACCAGTACCTGTCCAACCAGCGGGCACAGTTCGAGGCTTCCGTCAAATGAGCCCGAGGGATTTCAAAGGCAACGAGACTCCTGAAGAGATCTCCGATTGGATCTCCAACACCGAAATGCTGCTAGAAGGATCGCAACTCACTCCCGACCTATGGATGACCGCTGTGAGGGGCCAACTTCTTGGCAACGCCCATCACTGGTGGGAATCAATAGAGCGCAGCGTCGGAAAAGACCAAACTTGGCAACAATTCTTGGAGCATTTCAACGCCAAGTACTTTCCAGCGACAGTCCAGAATGCCCTATACTCCCAGTTCCTGCACCTGGAGCAAGGAAACATGACGGTAGATGCCTACGACGCGGAGTTTAGCAGACTAAGTCGTTTCGGTGCTGATCTGATCCCGAACGAGCTGAAGAAGGCTAAAAGATTCCACCATGGCCTTAACCACGAGCTCCAGAGGTACACAACAACGCAGTCGAGAATCTCCTACAACGAGGTTCTTACAGAAGCCAGGGAGCAAGAAGCCATTGGCCGAGGAGCCAGACGCTCAAATCCAACCTTCCCGGCCAAGAATCAGCACGGAGCAGGAGGACCTATACGTCGTCCCCAATATCAGACTCAGCAGACAACGGGGCCTTACCAGAAGAGGGAGCTTCCGACTTGTCACTTTTGTGGCAAGAAGGGGCATTTTGCCAATGACTGTAGAAAGAAGCTGGGATTATGCCTGCTATGTGGAGCTAAAAATCATATGGCCAAAGACTGCCCACAACATAGAGATACAGCACCTCAACAAGGGCAGAAGCCAGGAGCACAAGCTCAGAAGATGCTTCCTTCCACATCAGGAGGATATCAGAGAGGAGCACCTCTGCCTACTCAGGAGACCCAGTTCAAGGCCAGACAACAAGCCGGAGGACAAAGGCAGGGACAAGCCTTTGCGTTAGCTGCCATTGCAGAAGAACCTGAAGGGGAAACTATAACATGTACCATTTTAGTTGCATCATTACCTGCAACTGTATTATTCGATTCTGGGGCTACTTTGTCTTTCATATCCAGTAGTTTCGTAGCCATGCACAAGCTATCCACTTTCCCGCTACCCAAGTGTTGGAAAATACTTACTGGAGGAGGTATTGTTCCAGTTACCAACATTATCGAAACCTGTCCGGTAGTTGTTTGTAGTAGAGGACTAAGAGCGCGATTTTTGGTACTTCCAATGCCAAATTTCGATGTTGTCTTAGGCATGGACTGGCTAAGCCAGAATAATGCTGTCCTAGACTGCCGAAAGGGTAGTGTTATCTTTAGACCCCCAGATCACCCAGAGTTCGAATATGTCCGTGGAACCATCGAGCAAGGAGTAGGCCAGACTCCTAGAGCTTACATGGCGATGGAGACAGCACTTCCCTCAATTGTAGCAGAGTTCGAGGACGTATTTCCAGAAGAATTGCCAGGCCTACCGCCTGACAGAGAAGTGGAGTTCATTATTGAGCTGATACCCGGAGCTGCACCAGTATCCTCCAATGTATACCGACTGGCAAAGAAGGAGCTTGATGAGCTGAAGCTTCAACTAGAGGAACTACAGATCAAGGGATTTGTTCGTCCTAGTGCATCACCCTGGGGAGCACCAGTGTTGTTTGTACCAAAGAAGGACGGAACATATCGCATGTGCATTGATTACAGAGCCCTCAACGCTCTGACAATCAAAAACAAGTACCCCTTGCCGAGAATTGATGACCTGTTCGATCAACTAACAGGAGCCGTGGTATTCTCGAAGATAGACTTGAGATCAGGTTATCATCAGGTTAAGGTACGCAGGGAAGATATTCCAAAAACAGCATTCAGGACTCGTTATGGTCATTACGAGTTCCTGGTGATGCCTTTTGGACTAACTAATGCACCTGCCGTATTCATGAACCTGATGAACAGAGTCTTCCACCAATATCTGGACCAGTTCGTGGTAGTCTTCATCGACGACATTCTGGTGTATTCAAAAAGCCACGAGGAGCATGAAGAGCACTTAAGGTTGGTATTAGAGACGCTGAGACGGGAGAGCCTTTATGCTAAGATGAGCAAGTGTGAATTCTTCCTGGACCGTGTCGCATTTCTTGGACACGTTATCACAGGAGAAGGCATCTCGGTAGACCCAGCAAAGATCTCATCTGTTGAGACGTGGCCAACCCCGACCAACGTCTCAGAGGTGAGAAGCTTTCTAGGACTTGCCGGATATTACCGGAGGTTCGTAGAAAACTTTGCAAGAATCGCGGAGCCGATTACCCGTCTTACTCGCAAGGAGCAGGAGTTCATATGGACTGAAGATTGCCAGACAGCTTTTGATGACTTGAAGAAGCGTCTGACTACAGCTCCCATTTTGACTATACCATCTGGATCCGGAGGTTTCGTCATATATAGCGATGCATCCGGAAAAGGATTTGGTTGTGTCTTAATGCAACATGGGAAGGTTGTAGCTTATGCCTCAAGACAGTTGAGGACTCATGAGAAGAATTACCCCACTCACGACCTGGAGCTTGCCGCAGTCATCTTCGCCCTGAAGCTATGGAGACACAATCTATATGGCGAAAGAGTGGAGATATTCACCGATCATAAAAGTTTGAAGTACGTCTACACCCAGAAGGACCTAAATCTGAGACAAAGACGATGGCTCGAAGTGATGGCAGATTTCGAAATTGATCTACAGTACCATCCAGGGAAAGCTAATATGGTGGCAGATGCTCTAAGCAGAAGACCCTCGGCATTCTTTATGATCACCCAACCAGGTCTTCTGAGAGATCTAGAAAATTTGGGAATAGAGGTCATTATGCCAGGACTTGACGGCCAATTATCAAACTATCAGCTGCAATCAACTTTGGTAGAAAGAATCAAAGCTGCTCTACCAACAGATGCAAGATTTCAGAGGCTTCGACAAAGAACAGAGGCTGGAATTCAGACAGGATGTCGCATACACGAAGATGGGACTCTAAGATGTGGTGATCGTCTTTATGTTCCAAATGGAGAACTTCGTAATGAGCTTATGTCAGAAGCTCATAGCTCAACATACTCTATACATCCAGGAGGCACAAAGATGTACAGAGATCTGCGACAATATTACTGGTGGCATGGAATAAAGCGGGAGATAGCACGCTTTGTGGCCAAATGCCTGGTATGTCAGCAAGTCAAGGCTGAGCATCAGAGATCTGCCGGTCTACTTCAACCCCTCCCAATACCCGAGTGGAAATGGGAACACATTACGATGGACTTTGTTACGGACTTCCCAAGAAGTCCTAGTGGTCGTAATGCTGTATGGGTAATCGTAGATAGACTCACAAAGGCTGCTCACTTCCTATCTTTTAGAGTTGGACAATCTACAGAAGTCTTGGCGGACATGTACATGAAGGAGATAGTGCGTCTGCATGGAGTGCCAGTCAGCATAGTATCTGACAGAGATACGAGATTTACATCTTACTTTTGGCGAAGTATGCAAGAAAGTCTTGGTACCCGCCTCAAGTTCAGCACCTCGTATCACCCATAAACAGATGGCCAATCAGAACGCACCATCCAGACACTTGAAGATATGCTGAGAGCCTGCATGCTTGATTTCAGCGGATCATGGGAAGATCATCTACACCTGGTAAAATTTTCCTACAACAACAGCTATCAAGCGAGCATTCAAATGGCTCCCTTTGAAGCTTTGTATGGAAGAAAATGTCGTTCCCCAGTATGCTGGAGCTATGTTGGCGAGAGACAGATTCTGGGGCCAGAACTAATTATTCGTACGGTGGAGAAAGTAAAGAAGATCCAGGGACACCTACGAGCTGCACAAGACAGGCAGAAGCACTGGGCCAACATTCACCGACGACCTCTAGAGTTCCAAGTAGGGGAGCATGTGTTCTTAAAGATCTCACCTACTAGAGGAACTATCAGATTTGGAGGAAGAGGGAAGCTAAGTCCAAGGTACATTGGACCCTTCGATGTGCTAGATCGCGTCGGAGAAGTTGCTTACAGACTAGCCCTACCTCAGACTTTGGAGGGAGTACATGACGTCTTCCACGTATCTCAGCTGAGGAGGTACATTCCAGACCCGAGTCATGTGCTAGACTACTCAGAGATCACCATTGGGCCAAGCTTATCTTATCAGGAGGAGCCTGTAGAGATTCTGGACCGTAGCGAGAAAGTGTTGCGAGGCCAGACTATTCCTCTCGTTCGTGTTGCATGGAGACATCATGCACCAGGTGAATCCACCTGGGAACGAGAAGAGGATATTCGTCAGCGTTATCCCCACCTATTTCCAAACCAGGATATGTCCAATATTTCAAATTCAATCTTTCTTAATCATCATATGTCCTTAATTAATTTTTCATTTTCATTATATGGTTGTTTTTATTTCGAGGACGAAATATTCTAAGGAGGGTAGATTGTAAACTCCCTCGACCAGATTTCAGTAATTTAGGATTAATTTAGACTAAGTAGAATTTGTGCAACTTTTTAAAATTTTATTTGTTATATAATCAATTGATTGTGTACTTGTTTATTACATAATTAATTAGGGCATCACACTAGCTGTTAACCCTAAATAAATTTCACATCCCTGCCCTAGACTTGCTAGACTACTTTTTCTGTATTTTTAGCAACTTCCAGAAACCTCATCTGGTGCTTCGTTTTAGTCGCACAAATATCGTTACAAACGTATGTAATTATTTCCTATTTAATTTTCTGCTCTTTATCCATCACTGTACCATTAGAGATTTGAGGACCAGTAGGCACCTGATTGCCCAACCAAAAATACGATAATATTTTACTCTAATTATACTTCAATTATCGTTTTGACACCGTAGAGAAATTATGACTCTAATAGCCTCTAAATAATTAGTGAACACCGTGCGCAGTATTTATTAAATAATAAATACGATGACTGTATCACCTGCAATATCAGACCCTGCACCTGCCCAGAATCACCCCACACTGTCCAAAACATTTTTCCCCAGCTATTTCCCTCATTTTTGTACAATTTAGAATTTCGGGAAATCAGTATTTAAAATCAGGTAAATTACGAAATTACGCAAAATATAAATTTTATGCATTTATGCAATTATTGAAAAGTTAGGGGTTTATATGCAAAATTGCATGCTAGGTGGCCAAATCCTATTGGCTAGACCATAGGTGAGTGGGACCCACCCAAAACACCCAGAAAAATCCTGTAGAAATATCCCAAATACCAAATTACCAAAATGTCCCTGAAGTTCCACAGAATTACAGAATTGCCACTCTCTCAAAACCCTATATAAACCCTAACCCACCCATTCAAATCCTTACAGCCCTTCCCTCCGCCACCTCCGACCACCGCCTCCGGCCAAACTAGGCCCAACCCTTCGCCCTGCCACCCTCTCCCCTCCGGCCAAGTCCCACCGCCAGCGCCGCCCTGCTCCGCCGGCTACAGCCCCCGCACCCTCCCCCTCTCCTCCCTGTTAACAGCACCACCACCACTCCCATTCACTTCCCCCGCCGCCTCCGGCCGTCGCCGACCACCGCCACCCTACCCAAACCCTTCGCCCCGACCTCCTCTACCTACCACCACCACCTCGCCTCCCCACGACGCCGCCACCGGCCGCCCTAGCCCCCGCAGCGACCACCACCCCCCTAACCCAAGCTGCTGCCACCCTCACCCCCGACGCCTCTAGCCGCCACCACCACCGCCGTGCACCTCCGCCACCACCCCCAACCTGACCGCCACCCTCCCCTCTTCCAAACCCGCCGCCTGCCCAGCCACCTCCGCCGCTCCTCCGCCGGCCAGCGCCCCCGCAAGCTGCTGCTGCTGCTGCTGCTGCTGTCAGTGGCCACTGCTACTGTTGCTGCTCCTCTGGCCGCCTCCGGCCAGCTCCGCCGCCGTCCTCCCGCCGGCGACACCGTGTGGGACCCCCCTTGCCACCTGTAAGGTATAATACACCTATACTATACAAAAATACATGAATAAATCCTAATACATGTCTATGTATACATATATATGTATATATGTATATTAATTATATATATATATATTAATATATATATATATTAATATATTGAATATATATGTAATATTATATAAAATATACTGTAATTATACATTATATATACTGTATTTATATTTTCAGCATTTTATGTATAATTATATATATGTATTATATTATTATACTGTATATATATTATATATGTATATCTATATATATATTCTATACATATATATATTTATATATGTATATGTCTATATATATATGTATATTTACATACTATATTATATTATGTAAATACTATATGATATGTATATATAATAAGCTATTATATAAATACTATCTATGCATTTTTTTCCTTTTATTTTTTTCTGCATTTAATTTCCTGCACCTATTATATATATATATATATATATATATATATATATATATATATATATATATATATATATATATATATATATATATATATATATATATATATATATATATATATATATATATTATCTATATGTATATATGTATATATTATATTATAATTACTATTATGTATATATTTAATTCTGTTAAAAATATATAAATATATGTGTATATATATATTTATATGAGTTGTATATAACATATATATTATACTATGCAAATTTTGTTTATTTATTTTCTGCATTTATTTTCTGCATTTATTATATATATATATCTATATCTATATATATATATATATATATTATTTATATATATTGTTATTCAGCTGGATAATACAGCTTATTATAAATATATAAATTTACATTTCTGTAATATATTATATATACTATATACCAGCTGGATAATACAGCTTAATTATATATATTATATTTTAATTCTTGTAATGTCATTTATCATATTATATACTATGTTACAGCCTACCTATAAATATATAATTAATTATTAATAGTGGTCACATATAGACCCTGATAATATATATGTATTTAATTACTGTCCTGTCATTTCAATTTATCTATATTATTATATATCAGAGGATACACCCTGATAAATACTATATTATTTATCGCAGTGGATATACCCTGCTACTATATATATTATTGCCTGCATTTATCTATTCTATATATATACTATTATATATATTATATCTATGCCTACTAAATATATATCTATACTATATATATATATATATATATATATATATATATATATATATATATATATATATATATATATATATATATATATATATATATATATGTTTTATATTACAGCCTGGATATTCACGAAACCTATCTGTTTTAACAGAAATCAACTTCAGCACAGCTAGTGACCCCCTGTCACCAGCACCTTCACAACTGACTGTAAAATCAGGGTTTCAACACTATCAGGGAGTAGGCAAGTATACCTTGCCAAGTATTGTTTAAATTAAATTGTTGATATCTACTTTGTTCTGAAATTCATATACCATGATCACCTGAGACTGCCTTGGGTACAGTCAACTGTTATGCTGACATGATATTACAGACTCTCTAACAGCTGAGAGAATATCCTAATATATTCTCTAGACCCTATCACGAGAATATGCAACATGGTTGCATTTACATATATGGATGTGAGCTGCGTATTGGTTAGCTACCAGTACGTGTGACCCGCATCACGGATTAGAATAACTCAGGAAATGTACGACTTGACATTTAGTTTCATTGGGATGGGAAAGATAACTAGTTGACGTATGGGACACCCCCTCCACAAATGTTCTATACCTTCGCACCATGCTCCTTGGAGATGGTCGATTGCAGAGTTCCCTGAGTCGGGGGCATACGACACCTATACTAGCCAGTCGCCACGATTGGTGAATTACGTCAGCGTATGTCTAGCCACACATTCCCATGCGTACTACTGGATCTTTACTTGCATTTTCACTTAGTATGGTTAGCACCCTGTATTTATTTTATTTCTTTATTCAGTATTTACACTACATGGCATGTCATTTTTCTGTATCTTGTTACGTCCCACTGAGGACCTGGTTCCTTGCCAGATCTAGATGAGGCTTTCTACCCCACAGTGTACGGGCCTGATCAGGAGGCCAGATGTGCTACCGAGGAGGAGCTCGAGGAGACACCCTCAGAGTAGGCTTGACCCTAGATGCTGCTACCTAGAGATGGAGATGTTTTGATCAGATAGACACTGCTTAGTCTATCTGATTTTTCTGCGCTATTATCAGTTTTTGTAGTAGGCTTGTAATCTCACCAGTTGTGTACTGTATCAGACTCAGTTATATATATATATTTCAGCACTTGCTTTTCTGACATTTTGTTGTGGATGAGATAGCTTTACCTGTTCTATACTTGTAGTATTTTAGGACAGCGTAGCACGTCCCTTTGGGTCCATCAAAGTGGATTAAGCCCTTAGTGACGTGTCAGCTGGCCAGTGACACGTGGCCTAGTTCCTGGCATTTTGGGACTGGGGCGTGACACGTGTCATGGATGTGACATGCTTAGAGCATGGGGTGGGGAGAACAACAAGTACCGCATTTGAGCTCCTTTACACTTTTTTCTATTGTGCGCCCGGATTCTCCGCTGGAGATACGGGTGGTGATGACCACTATATATTATATTATTATCAGGCGGGCCTCCGGCGTTCGAAAGTCGTCGTGCCTTTGTAGGCCCCTGGATCTCCAATAGATAACCATGCCAAATCCCATGTTTTCAGCCAGATAGCTCACTTGTGGGGAAAGTTGTTCTTAACTGCATTCACTTTAGACGGTTAGGCGACCCATTGGATATTTATTTCAGTACTTTATTGGCATATGTTTAAGTATACTTGTTATGTCCCTCTGAGGACCTGGTCCGCTGCCAGGTGTACCTGTTCTTGAGTATTTGCAAGAGCGCAGATTGGAAGGATATAGAAGCTTCGTGGATGTCTTCCCTTCGAGCCGTGATTGGTAGCTGGTACTTATATTGTTTGAGTGAGTTGTACTTATATTGTATTTACTTTTCCCATTTGAGTTGGTAGTGGATTTGTTTCCACCCAACTATTATCTTTAGATCCTTCTTATTGAGATCTAGTTTCATAGATACTGGTTATTTATTTCTATATGATTTTGGTGGATGAGATTTAGATTTTACCCTGTGACTTGTATTACATTTTTACTACTTGTGGATTTGATATTCATAATACAGCGTACGTATGGATTTGGTTTCCATATATTGGAGTTGCCATATCCATGCGGCTGGCATGCTTACGTGTCCTAGTCCTACGTATTTTTGGGACTGGGGCGTGATATGTTCATGTTTCCTTTGATCGCTCATATTTTTCAAACTATCGGGAATCAGGTAGAGGAGGTGTAACTCTAGGAGATGGCTCAACGACACAAATTATAGGAAGAGGAAGAATAGATCTAAAGATAACATCAGAAAAAACTCTGACTCTTCACGATGTGTTATATGTGCCGTCTATCAGAAAAAATTTAGTTAGTGGGTTTCTTCTTGTAGCTTCAGGGTACAAGATTATTATGGAAGCAAATAAAGTAGTATTTTCTAAGAATGACTCTTTTATTGAAAAAGGATTTGTAAGAGATGGTCTTTTTATTTTGAGTACCATGAATAAAATTTCAGATCCTTCCTTTGTTGTTTCAAATATAGAATCTTCAAATGTGTGGCACAGTAGATTAGGTCATGTGAATCTAGGTTCCCTAAGAAAGATGATGCAATTAGATCTTATTCCTAAGACTCCAATAGATGATAAACACAAGTGTGAGATCTGTGTTCAAGCCAAACACACTAGGCAACCTTTCAAATATGTAGAAAGAAACTCTGACCTTCTAGAGCTAGTTCATAGTGATGTGTGTGACTCAAATAGGGTTTTGACCCGATGCGGTAGAAAATACTTTGTTACCTTTATAGATGATCATTCAAAGTATTGTTATACATATCTTCTCAAAACCAAAGTTGAAGTTCTAGACATATTTAAGGTCTATAAATTTGAAGCTGAGAACCAGTTAGAAAGAAAGATTAAGATTCTTAGTTCAGATCATGGTGGAGAGTATAACGGGTACGGGTACGTGCCCACACATGCGGGCGCCGAATGCCGATCCAATTTGCTCTTCGGGTTCGGGCTGGGATCAAAAAAAATCTTTTTGCTGTTCTTTAATTTTTGAACCAATTTGACTCATTCAAATTTTGAACGTTGAGGCTATATGTCCATTTTCTTTGAACCTAGTGACAGCTTCTGTAACAGCTCATTTGACAGCTTTCCTCCACGTTTCTTTCCTTTTGTAATTACTCCTTTATGACCTGTTTATGAGCCATTTAATGTCTTGTCCAGTGGCTGTGTCTTGGGACTGCATATATACTGTGGTCTCTTCCTTCTTCCTTCTTCACAGAAAATTATCGTATGTGAAACCTCTCTCTCATTCCTCCCTCGAACCACATTCTGTTCTATAAATCCTTGCTCTGGGCAGAGCTAAGTCCGGTCTCTCTCTCCGAGTTGTGTGTGACAAAGAGAACCCGATAGTCAGGGGATTTTACCAATAGGAGCTTCCGATAAACGTCTGCACATAGACCTCGGATCAACTCTTAGGGCAGTGCTTCGTGCACGACTTCCCCATAGGCCGGTAATATTTTTTTTTGTTTCTTTGTTCTCTTATAAATCTCTGAAAAATAATATATATTTATATTATAAGTATTACTAACACCATTTTCATCTAACCTAAACCACTTTAAAAGTGGTTGGATAAACGTTGATAATAATTTTACAAGTAGTTTTACACGTGATAACTTTTGACCGAAAAATGAACATATATCATAGTTATTGGGTGAACAAAAAATGGACTCGTATTTATGTACATATATACACAATGGTATGGTTCCATGTGTATATTGAGGGTAAAGTGAAAAAAAATTCTTTCTTATATTTGCGTTTTTGCAATTAAAGATCTTTAGATTTAAAAAAATCTCGCGTTTTATATTTGGTGTATTTTGCACACAATTTAATTTTCTATCGTTAACGGACGTCAAATTTGACGTAAAATGACTAATATACTCCTCCTTAATCCTAATCCTAATCCGATCCTAATCCTAATCCTAATCCTAACCCTCTCTCCTCCCTTCTTCTCCGGCGGTGGAGGCGACGGCTCGGGGAGGAGAGGGGCTGAGGCGCGGGATGGAGGGGGGGAGAGGGGGGGCTCGGATTGAAGGGGGGGGGGGGGGGGGCGGCAAGGGTGAGATGCGCGCGGAGGGCCGACGCGGGGGTGGCCGCGGGGGCGCTGCGCGGCGGGGAGGGTGGAGGAGCTGCTCCCAGGAGCGGTCGCGGGGGAGCTGCGTGCGCAGGGAGGTAGACGCGGAGGAGCTGCGCGCGCGTGGTTGCGACCGCGGGGGCGCTGCGGGGGGCGGCTACTTGGGATCTACGGGGAGCGCGGTGGAGAAGGGGGGATGAGGGTGGGGTTGGTGGTGAGGGGAGGGGGGGGGGGGGGGGGGGGGAGGAGGAGGAGGAGGAGAGGGAGGAGTGGGAAGAGGTGAACGTGAAGGAAAGTTTGGAATTTTTATTTTTTTATTTATTTTAACGATTTTTTTTTACGAAAAATGAACGAAAAAGTCTAATAAAAAAATAAAAATAAAAAAATCTTAATTTAGTAACGTGACAAATTAAGAGCGAGATATTTTGCACTTTAGCACTTTGTCCTGTATATGGATAACCATATGGATAACAAAACTACATCATCATTGGTGCACCGGGACCACCGTACGTGCATGTGACCATGCCCAACATTCATAGTTGGGCAGGCACATGCCAGCGAGCAGGAACGAGCGACGTAAGTATGGTCACTTCCCAATAACTCAACGCGTCGGCATGGGCCCAACGAATGATAGCTCCCCACGTGTACTCCTGTACGTGAAAGCCCTAAATATCTCGGCGCTGTTGATTCTTCATTTTGGTTCCTTAATCGAGTTCTGATTCGACAGCGGACTCCCCACCAAAAAAGGAAGGAAAAAAAAAAGCACCGATCCCGCCATTAGAATTCGTGCGATTCCAGCGATTTTTTCCCCCATTTTTTCCCTTCCGATTCCGGAGGCGCCGGCGCTAATGGCGGGGACGGGGTTCGGATCCACTGGGAGCGGCGGCGACGGGATCCGGACGGGGGTTCCGCACCGGCGATACCATAGCGGCGACGAGGGGGGAGGAGGGGGAGAGAGGATGGGGGAGGGGATCAATGGTGGCGGATTCTCGAGGAAGCAGAAGCAACAGCAGCAGCAACAGATGGGTGGTTCGGCGACGAAGGTTCTGACGCTGCCGACGATCCTGACGCTCGGACGCGTGGCGGCGGTTCCCCTTCTCGTGAGCAGTAGGTCTAATTTGATCTCCACTGTTCTCTTCTTCTTCTTCTTCTTCTTCTTCTTCTTCTTCTTGTCCGATTTGTTGTGATTTTCTTTTGGAACCTATGGATTTAGTGATGGATCTGCGGTGAGATTGCTCGTGGTGAACCAAGCACGGATACTGTGAAGATGGTGCACGGGTCCTGCTGTGTCGGACACGAAGACACGACACGCACGTTCCAAAATACAATAGGACTGCCAGAATCAATGATGTGTCTATCATGCCCTTGGTGTGTCCTGTCGCGCACGGACACTTTAAAAATTCCTGCCCTCTTGATGCGTCCTTCAGGAAGCATATTAGAGACGACACAAGCACTAAAAAATATGCTAGGATGCGCCAAGACCGATGCCGTGTCTGGGGATCCGAAACTGTTGTTTGGTATACTATTACTATGATTTTGGATATCCTGAAAAATTAGGCTATTTTGCACGGACACTGGGAAAAAGTGTGGAAGTTTTGCCCCCGCCTCATATTGCTCATGGTTCTTTTGTCTCTTGTTGTGTAGTAATTTTGTCCGTGCAACATATTATTTTAATGTTAAACTCCTTTTTGACAGCTTGAGCTTCAAATTTTAATGGTGCAAGAAAATCAAATCAAAGAATTTGACAACCTAACTGCTTCATTTTGTTTCACCTTGATGAAAACGCATTGTTATGCCACTCAACTTCAAAATTTACATAGACGTTTCTTCTAATGATCTAAATTTTTTATGTAAAAACCCATTTATCCATAGTTTTGTAATTCTGTTGAAAAACAATGTAATTAATTTTGATCCAAGGATTACTTATTTTTCGTCATGTACCTAGAGTTAGTTCGAGCTCCTCCATGAATCATTATTATATGTATCATGGGAGTCCCCTCAAACTAAAATTTGCATGTCTACCTCCGGTCTTCATCTATGGATGTTACTTGTATAACTCATAATAATTTGTCTTAATGATTTATAAAATAGCCGAATGAGTAAAGATACCATGTAATATAGTAGTTAATTAAGTATATTGTGCCATCGTTGTAACTAGTTTTTTAATTTAAGTCATAAGTAGAAATTTAATCAAATGTAAATATTTATTTTTTTGGTTTTTTTTAGCCAAACCCGTCCTTAATGACCCCCTCCTGGGCTACTAGGACCAAGATCCCTTCCCTTTATTATTTTTTTAAAATTTTTGCCCGAACTTGGATTCAAACCCGCGTCCAATTCTCCCGTTCCTTACCGGTGCTACCATTGGATCACTCCCTTGGTGTTTTTTAGGTTTACTTGTATTTACAACTATATGCATATGTAGCCACTTTAAGGCAAAGTACAATTGTCGACCCGACATGACACAAGTACGGATATAGGATCTGGATCGGATCTTTCATAGTATAATCGGACATGCCAGATTTAATAATTGTATATTATACCTGTTTTTTAATTTTGGAAATCTGCATTCAGTGTTTAATGTGGCATGGAGTATTTAATGTAGGGTTGAGCATTATTCGGTTTTGGACCGAAAACCGAACCGAACCGAATAAGAGATTCGGTTCGGTTTAAAAAAAAATTTGGTTTTGTTTCGGTTTTGAAAATACTAAAATTTCTTATTCGGTAACCGAAAACCGAATAAGAAATTTTAGTTACTATATATATATATATGTAAATACTATATATATATATAGGTATATACTAAATATATATAGATATATACTAAATATATCTAGGTATATTTAGTTACTATATTATATTAACAAAAAAAAGTGCAAATAAACTGAAAAATCGAATAAACCGAATAAGCCAAAAATCGAACCGATTTAATTCGGTGCGGTTTGGTTATGGGCCATTTCGGTTCGGTTTTGGTTTTGCTTATTCGATTTTCGATTTAATTCGGTTATTCGGTTCGGTTGGAACCGAATTAACCGAATGCTTACCCCTAATTTAATGTAACAATGTGGATTTAATGTGGCATGCAATAAGAAATATTAAATGTGACCATGCTGATTTAATATGGCATGCAGTATTTAATATGACAATGCAGATTTAATTTGGCATGTAGTATTTAATATAACAACAATGCTACATGGACCGCGGGCTGAACCGAAACCGCGGGCCACGTGTCTGGCCCTGATTTGCCTGATTTTTTTTTCCCTACGTTAGCAGGGGGCTGGCGTCATTGGGTTTGCTCCGGCCAATAGAAATGTGACACGTGGCGACGCGGTTTCGTTTTCGGTTCAGCCTTCGGGCTGTCAAGCATTTATGTTAATATAATTTTGGTGTTTAGAGATGAAATTTTAGTATTTAATGTAGCATGCATATGTAATTTTAGAAAAAAAGTTAGTGACAATTATCATAACTTTTTTTTTCCTTAAGGAGCTGAAGGGTCAAAAAGTTGTTAATCAAGAGAGTTAATACAGGAAGAGGTGAATGTTGACATGCAGATTTAATGTGGCATTATTACAATATAAGGGGAACATCAAAAAAGAGTTGCTATAGCGTTTTGAATACTACTTGCCACATTAAATCTAATGTGGTTTTGAATCCCAGTCCTTGCAAAAATTAAAAAGAAAAAAAAAAGTGAAGGGGTCTTGGTGCTAGTAGCCCAGGAGAGGGTCATTAAGGACTTACCTTGCCTAAAAAACCCTAAATTTTTTTACATTTGATTAAATTTCTACTTGTGTCTTAATTTAAGAACTTAGTTACAACTATGGCACAACATACTTAAGCAACTATGGCACACTATACTTAATTAACTACTATATTACATGGTATCTTTACTAGTTCGGTTATTTTATAAATCATTAAGAGAAATTATTTTGAGTTATACTAGTGACAGACATAGATGAAGACCGGGGGTAGACATACAAATTTCAGTTTGAGGGGACTCCCATGATAACATATAAAAATGATTCATGGAGGAGCTCAAAAGTAACTCTAGGTACATGATGCAGAATAATTAATCATTGGATCAGAATTAATTACATTGTTCTTCAATAGAATTACAAAACTATGGATAAAGGGATTTTTACATGATTTTTTAGATCATTAGAAGAAACGTCTCAATAAATTTTGAAATTGAGTGGCATAACTGTGTTTTCCATCAAGGTGAAACAAAATGATGTAGATAGGTTGTCGTGTTCTGATTGCAAGAACTGATTCTATTTCCTTGCACCATTAAAATTTGAAGCTCAAACTGTCAAAAAGGAGTTTCACATTAAAATAATATGTTGCACGGATCAGAATACGGCACGGCAAGGGACAAAAGAACCATGAGCAATATGATGCGGGGGCAAAACTTCCACACTTTTTTTCCAGCAAAAGGGTGGGGGGCAATCCGCTAAGTACTTTGTTGCATGAATACATGCGGGTATATGGATAAGGACATGATATGGATACGAGATAGGGAGATCTTCATATATGTCAAAAATATGCAATATAGTCACCTATCTTGCATGAATACGGACACATTTTTCCGTGTTTGTGCAAAATAGACTAAGTTTGTAAAGTAGCAACGTCAAAACCAAGTTTTGGTATCAAAGTGAGACGATTTTATTTCCGTATCCACTAATCGTTGGTTAGCCATTAGTGCTTACTAGGTAAAGGGATTCCATCCACACACTGCAATTTTGTTTGAATGTTAGCATTGATATTGCTTAATTGTGGATTTGTTTGCCTCTTACAGTATTCTGATCTATTCTTTATGCACCTCGGGTGCTTAGATGTGATGTCATGTTTGAACTTTAATATTTGCTTTCTAGTCTGCTTTATATCGTGCTAGTAAAGTATGTGATCGCGAGGCTAACATGTTTGTTTTCTCAATAGCTTATCACATGAATGGTTGGTGGGCAACAACTGCAACAACAAGCATCTTTCTAGTCGCAGCAATCACAGACTGGCTTGATGGTTATATTGCACGAAAGGTGTGTTGAGTTAATATTGATGTACATCCAGTTAATCAATTTCAGATCATGATAACCTGGTATTACCCTTTCTATATGTCAGATGCAACTAGGAACAACATTCGGAGCATTTTTGGATCCTGTGGCAGATAAGGTTTTGTGTTTTTCCCTTTCATCCATATTATGCTAATATGCTTTTATTCTCCAGAATTAGGTGTTCACATGACAAGTCCAATTCCACTAACAATCCAAAGATTTTGTTTCTACGTTGATGAAATGCAGCTTATGGTTGCTGCTACATTGGTACTATTGTGCACCAAACCTTTGAAAGTCTCTATGTATGGAGAAGTTCCTTGGCTTCTGACAGCACCTTCAATTGCTATCATTGGTAGGGAGGTGAGCACAAACTTTTAAGTCTAGATGAAAATATACTCAATGAGGTAATGAAATGAATTCTGCTGAACAATACTTGTTTAATTATTTGGATTGTTGGTGAAAGAACATTGATTGTTTTATGTTACACTTGAGCAGTGCGGGAGACTGGAGAATGGGTCGAGTAAACTCTCTTGGGGCCGAGAAAATCACATGCGACCGGAGGGAGCTTTGATTTTTTTCATTTCATAGTCTTTCTTTTTTCTTAGTGATTGGAAAGGTAAGTCCTTGGTATGTTATCAAAAATGGAAGACGAGCGGAGTAAGCTGAATAATCAAAGTGAGACGACCGAAGGGTTGTGCCGGGAGCTAATAGGCAGTGAGAAAGATGGGATTTAAGGTGCAAGAACATTGCTTGATGCATGTCCTTACTAAAGATTACTGAATAAAATCTATTGGATAGCTAGCAACAGTAGTTTCCATATGAGGGGCCAAAAGGTGGTTCAAATTGGTGGATAACGCTATAATTGATGGATCTGAGTCTAGAAGAAGAAACACTTAAAGAAATTTGTGAGCAACAGTAGTTTCCATATGAGGGGCCAAAATGTGGTTCAAATTGGTGGATAACGCTATAATAGATGGATTCGAGTCTAGAAGAAGAAACACTTAAAGAAATTTGTGTCATATGTAAGCATGATTTGCTATTCCTCTCATATTGTATCTGATGGTAATTAAGCGTGCTGCCCTGATGGATCCTCCTTGCATTAGTTGCACAAGAAGGGTGGGAGGTGCACCACATGGATGTGAAGTCCGTTTTCCTCAACGGCGACTTGGAGGAGGAGGTCTTTGTGGCGCAGTCGTCCGACCAGCTTTTATTCGGATGTACAACCTGGTGACGAGGAAGCTGCACCTGACAAGAGATGCGGTGTTCGAAGAAGCTAAACAATGGGATTGGGAATCCAAGTCCGATCAAGCGGTAGAAAATCCTGGTGAGGTGTTTACAGTGTATTATCCACCTCACGTTGATGCAGGGATCGAGGAGATAGCGCACGGCTCGCCGAGTTCACCAGGCAGAACCGGTGCGATGAATGGCTCGCCGAGTACAGCGGGCAGCACCAATGGGGCGCGCGTATCGCCGGTTGCAGCTCGCAGCCCGCCAGTCATGAACGTCGAAGGAGCACTACTCGACTCGTCGACAACCACGGGTGGGCTGAGTGCGGCAGGCGTTACGGCAAGTGACTCATCTACACCGGCAAGGCGTACTCGTTCTTTGTTGGACATCTACGATGCCACAACGTAGTTTGAACTCGAGTACTCCTGTCTATGCATGTTTGCCATGGAGGAGCCGTCAAGTTTTCAAGAAGCCCAAAAGCATACAAGTTGGAGGCGTGCAATGCAAGAATAGCTCAAGGCCATTCAAGATAACGGTACATGGGAGCTCGTCAATCTCCCAGCCGGCCACAGACCCATTGGCCTAAGGTGGGTATTCAAAGTGAAGAAGGATCCACAAGGTGTTGTTGTCAAGCACAAGGCACGCCTCGTCGCCAAAGGCTACGTGCAAAAGTAAGGCGTGGATTTTGATGAGGTTTTCGCACTGGTCGAACGACTTGAGACGGTGCGGATCCTCCTTGCATTAGCTGCACAAGAAGGGTGGGAGGTGCACCACATGGATGTGAAGTCCGCTTTCCTCAACGGCAACTTGGAGGAGGAGGTGTATGTGGCGCAGACGCCCGACCATGCACAGAAGGGCAGTGAAGACAAGGTGCTGAGGCTCAAGAAGGCATTGTATGGCCTACGTCAAGCGCCAAGAGCCTGGAATGCAAAACTTGACAAAAGCTTAATCTCACTCGGTTTCGCACGGTGCCCAGTGGAGCATGCTGTCTACAAAAGAAATCTCGGCGACAAAAGTCTCCTAGTCGGCTTGTACGTGGATGACTTGGTCATCACAGGGACGCGTATCATTGAGATTGATAGATTCAAGTTGCAAATGAAGGAGCTATTCAGCATGAGTGACCTTGGACTACTGAGTTATTACTTGGGGATCGAAGTGCAACAGAAATCTCAAGGAATCTTGTTGTGCCAATCATCTTATGCAGCCAAGATTATTGAGAAGTGCGTCCTAACAGATTGCAACCCGACACAAAACACCAATAGAGGCAAGACTGAAGATGAGCAAGTCGAGCTCAAGTCCCCAAGTTGATAAAACCTACTACCGCAGCATAGTAGGAAGTCTACGTTATTTGGTAAATACAAGACCGAACATAGCCTATACGGTTGGGATCGTGATCCGTTACTTGGAGGCACCATCAGAGCATCACATGGCTGCCTTGAAACAAATTTTAAGATATGTTCGTGGTACAATTGACTTTGGCTGCAGTTATGTGAAAAATGGCAAGGAAGAACCAAGTCTTGTGGGCTATAGCGATAGCGACATGGCTGAAGATGTGGATGGCCGAAAGAGCACTACCGGAGTTGTATTCTTCCTTAGCTTAAACCTGATAACTTGGGCATCACAAAAACAGAAGACCGTGGCATTGTCATCGTGTGAAGCAGAGTACATTGCAGCTACTACGGCAGCCTGTCAAGGCATTTGGCTTAGGCGTCTCCTTGGCGAAATAAAGACGCAAGACAATGACAAAGTGATGCTCAAGGTGGACAACAAATCATCAATTGCACTTTGCAAGAATCTGGTTCATCACGACAGGAGCAAGCACATTGATACAAGGTACCACTTCATACGTGAATGCGTGAAAGATGTGAAGATTGAGGTAGAGTATGTTGCCACGGAAGATCAGCTGGCGGACATTCTCACCAAACCACTTGGGCGGCTTAAGTTCTTGGAGATGCGCCAGAAAATTGGAGTTCAAGCCGTCAAGTAGCAACACATGATTAGGAGGGTGAATGTTACGAATAATCATGTTGGTACAGGGCACTGACCCGGTCCCCTTTCTCTTTTGCATGCTCCTCGCCATGGCGACCACCGTCTGATTTCGCCTTTCCACCACGCCGTTTTGTTGCGGTGAGTACGATGTGGTGAGGAAGCACTTGATGCCCAAGTTCTCACAGTACTCGTGAGAGGTAAACTCCCCACCTCGATCTGTTCAGAACGCCTTCACCTTCGCATCCGCCTCCATTTCGGCACTGGCCTTAATTTTCTTGAAGGCAGCAAGAGCTCCATCCTTGCTTTTAAATAAAGCAATCCATATATACCGACTATGATCATCAACCAACAACAGAAAATACCTGTACCTCCCTGTGTTGCAGATGTGATTGGGCCACACAAATCACCATGTAGCAGTTGCAACGGGCTGTCCGCGCGGTAGAGTGATGTTGACAGGAATGATGCACGTCGTTGCTTGCCAACAATACATCCGTCGCAGACTTCATCGACTTGTTGTATGTGTGGCATGCCCTCCACCATCTCATGGTCCGTCAGGTTCCGCAGTGCCTGGAAATTGAGGTGCCCATAGCCATCCATCCTTCTTGATGCACGCCGTGAGGTACACAGGCTGTGCGTGGTTTAGGTTGAGCGTGTACAACCTATTCTCTGATTTCTTCACCTTAGCTATCAGCCTCCTTTCTCGATCGTAGATGCACAGGAAGCCACCTTCCATAACGGTTTACAGCCGTTCTAGTCGAGCTGGCCGAGGCTGATGAATGTTGTTCTTGAGACGTGGGATGTAGTACACGTCGGTGAGAACACGATGCTCTCCGGATTGTCATTGGAACAAGACCGTCCCGCGCCCGTATATTTCCACGACAGAGTTGTCGCCGAATCGGACAGTGCCCCTCACCGAGGTGTCCAGCTCGGAGAATATCTCCTCACAACCGGTCATATGGTTGCTGGCTCCATTGTCGAGGTACCGCACGTCGCTCGTGCACTGGCTCGATCCTCCGATTGGCCAAACCTTCTCCTCGTTGAGCATGACCATGTCACGCGCCTCATGCGCTTGCATGGACAGTAACATGACGGCTCGTCGTCTTCAGCCTTGGCGAGGAGTTCTTCGTCGCAATCACGCCGTTGCTTGCGGCACTCCGATGCATATTGCCCATACACGTTGCAGTTGAAGCATTTAATTTTTCTCTTGTCGCGGCCCCCACCGGATCCACGACCGTCACCCTCCTCCTTGCCATCGCGCCCGCCTTTGCTACGGCCGCAGCCACGACCGCCCGTCCTGCCACGGCCACGGCCATCACCACCGTTGTCGCTGCGCATCTTTGAGCCCGAGGGGGGATCACCGCCGTCATTTTTCTTCAGCCGAGTAAGCCACTCGGAATGTGTGAGCAGTAGGTGCTGCTCCTCCTCCCTATTGCCGTAGCCACGAAGTCGCTCTTCGTAGGCCTTGAGACAGCCGATCAGCTCCTCAACTGTCATGGTCTTGAGGTCCACCAGTTGCTCGATCGACGTCACAAGCTGCATGTATCGTGTCGGCACAGCATGAAGGAATTTTCGGACGACGGAGGTCTCCTCTACCTTCTCGCCCAGCGCTCGGATGCCGTTGACGATTGTCGTCAACTTCATGGCAAAGTTGTCTACTGACTCGCCATCCTTCATGCGAATCACCTCGAAGTCACTCTTCAAAGTTTGCAGCTTCGCTTCCTTGACGCGCTCCGCGCCCATGTGCATTGTCTTGAGCATTTCCCACACTTCTTTGTCTGAGTCCTTCTCAGCCAGCGTGACTATCCTCTGGTACTCCTTGGTAGATGCCGGCGAGAGCCATCATATCCTTGCGTTCGTCGACGTTGTCGTGCACAACGGCGTCCCACACGCCTTGTGCCTGCAGGTTGACCCGCATCTTCAAGGACCAGGCGGCGTAGTTACTCCGTGTGAGCAACGGATACTGCAGTGTCACACTGCTTTCCCTTCTCGGCCGTCGCGTCAAGGATGACACGCTGCTCTCCTGAAGATGACTCGGTGCTCGACTGCCTCGGTATGATCTTTGGCATCCAATAATGACACAGAGGCTCTGATACCAAATGTTGGCCCAAAGATTGAAAACTAGGAAGTACTCACAAAGAGAGGAATTAAAGCTGTTGAATTCATTTTATTTAGCATAGGTTTGTGCCTTTATATAGGCGGTACAATGAAGCTTGTAAGCAGTTAAGCTACTGAGCATATTAATGCTAAATAGTAGAACAAATCAAAAGATTAGGGAATGAAAAAAGAGAAAGGGGACTGGGTCAGTGCCCTGTAGCAACATGATTATTCGTAACATTCACCCTCCTAATAATGTGTTGCTACTTGACGGCTTGAACTCTAATTTTCTGGCGCATCTCCAAGAACTTTAGCCGCCCAAGTGGTTTGGTGAGAATGTCCGCCAGTTGATCATCCGTGGCAACATACTCTACCTCAATCTTCCCATCTTCCACGCATTCACGTATGAAGTGGTACCTTGTATCAATGTGCTTGCTCCTGTCGTCATGAACCGGATTCTTGCAAAGTACAATTGCTGATTTGTTGTCCACCTTGAGCACCACTTTGTCATTGTCTTGTGTCTTTATTTCGCCAAGGAGACGCCTAAGCCAAATGCCTTGACAGGCTGCGATAGTAGCTGCAATGTACTCTTCTTCACACGATGACAATGCCACTGTCTTCTGTTTTTGTGATGCCCAAGTTACCAGGTTTGAGTCAAGCAAGAATACAATTCCGGTAGTGCTCTTCCGGTCATCCACATCTCCAGCCATGTCGCTATCGCTATAGCCCACAAGACTTGGTTCTTCCTTGCCCTTTTTTACATAACTGCAGCCAAAGTCAATTGTACCACGAACATACCTTAAGATTTGTTTCAAGGCAGCCATGTGCTGCTCTGATGGATCCTCCTTGCATTAGCTGCACAGGAAGGGTGGGAGGTGCACCACATGGATGTGAAGTCCGCTTTCCTCAATGGCGACTTTTAGGAGGAGGTGTATGTGGCGCAGCCGCCCGACTATGCATAGAAGGGCAGTGAAGACAAGGTGCTGAGGCTCAAGAAGGCATTGTATGAGCTACGTCAAGCGCCAAGAGCCTAGAATGCAAAACTGGACAAAAGCTTAATCTCACTCGGTTTCGCACGGTGCCCAGTGGAGCATGTTGTCTACAAGAGAAATCTCGGCGGCAAAAGTCTCATAGTCGGCGTGTACGTGGATGACTTGGTCATCACATGGACGAGCATCATTGAGATTGATAGATTCAAGTTGCAAATGAAGGAGCTATTCAGCATGAGTGACCTTGGACTACTGAGTTATTACTTGGGGATCGAAGTGCAACAGAAATCTCAAGGAATCTTGCTGTGCCAATCATCTTACGCAGCCAAGATTACTGAGAAGTGCGGCCTAACATATTGCAACCCGACACAAACACCAATGGAGGCAAGGCTGAAGCTGAGCAAGTCGAGCTCAAGTCCGCAACTTGATAAAACCTACTACCGCAACATAGTAGGAAGTCTCCGTTATTTGGTAAATACAAGACCGAACATAGCCTGTGCGGTTGGGATCGTGAGCCGTTACATGGAGGCACCATCAGAGCATCACATGGCTGCCTTGAAACAAATCTTAAGGTATGTTCGTGGTATAATTGACTTTGGCTGCAGTAATGTGAAAAAGGGCAAGGAAGAACCAAGTCTTGTGGGCTATAGCGATAGCGACATGGCTGGAGATGTGGATGACCGGAAGAACACTACCGGAGTTGTATTCTTCCTTGGCTCAAACCTGGTAACTTGGGCATCAAAAAAACAGAAGACAGTGGCATTGTCATCGTGAAGCAGAGTACATTGCAGCTACTACTGCAATCTGTCAAGGCATTTGGCTTAGGCATCTCGGCGAAATGAAGACGTAAGACAATGACAAAGTGGTGCTCAAGGTGGACAACAAATCAGCAATTGCACTTTGCAAGAATCCGGTTCATCACAACAGGAGCAAGCACATTGATATAAGGTACCACTTCATACGTGAATGCGTGGAAGATGGGAAGATTGAGGTAGAGTATGTTGCCACAGATGATCAGCTGGCGGACATTCTCACCAAACCACTTGGGCAGCTTAAGTTCTTGGAGATGCGACAGAAAATTGGAGTTCAAGCCGTCAAGTAGCAACACATGATTAGGAGGGTAATGTTACGAATAATCATGTTGCTACAGGCACTGACCTAGTCCCCTTTCTCTTTTTTTATTCCCTAGTGTTTTGCTTTGTCCTACTATTTAGCATTAATATGCTCAGTAGGTTAACTGCTTATAAGCTTCATTGTACCGCCTATATAAAGGCACAAACCTATGCTAAATAAAAGGAATTCAACAGCTTTAATTCCTACTTGCTGGCTCCTGGGAGCAGACCGTCGATAAAGGACGAATCTTGCTTTGAGCAACGGTGGTCTTCACCGTCCCAACAAGAATAATTTTTTATTCTTTCTTCTCCTTTTTTTCTTCTTGGTTCGTTCTGTCTGATTGCAACTGCGTTTTGCAAGGAAGAACGAAGGTAGTTTTCGTTTTATTGTAACTATGTTCTGTCCGTCTGCAACTGCGATTGCAAGGAAGAACGAGAAGTTTGGTTAAATCTGATTCTTTTGTAATCTTGAGAGCAAGTTGTAATCAGAATCCTTATATAGTTCTTCGTGGAAATCGAGAATAGTTAGAGTGAAAACTTTTGTGTGAACCTCTGATCTCGACCACGCGTTCTTCCATCTTTAGTTAAGCCTCAGGACTAACAATCTCAAAGCAAGATCCGAATAAAGATGAGGAACATCCGTTCAAGTCTTCTGGACACAAGTTTTCACAAACTTGAGAAGATTGACGAAATTCACTTCGAATATTTGGATGAGGGAATGAGTCATTTGTCAAATGTTGAAAGTGAGTTGTCGGTACCTACCATTTCCGAAGATGAAGGAGATAGCGACTGAAGGACGCGCATTTCAGTTGGAAGAAAGATTACAAGATGACCAAGGATTGCAGAGTATGCGCACATGGGGCAGACCTTTGCGCATGGCAGGACTTGGCTCATGGCAGCGCATTGGAAATCTTGGCATCTTGGCGCATGGCAGAGCTGGGCGCATAGTGTCTCAATGCGCATGATGGTCTCTGCGCATGCAGGACGCGCATGAAGGCTTATGCGCATGGATTTGCGCATGGTGGCTTATGCGCATAGATTGACGCACGGTGGCTTAAGCACATAGATTAGCGCATGGTGGCTTATGCGCAAGGATTGACACATGGTGGCCTATGCACATGAAGGTCACTGCACTATACAGGACTTGACGCATGGCTGAAATTGGAACTTGGAAGTAGAACCAATCCGAACCAATATAGCAAGGTATAACTAAACTTGGTTCCTTTGATTACTTAACTTGGTTGCTATGGTTGCTGACCAGTGGATAAAAACTGGTGCATCTAGCCACATGTGCTTTAGGAAGAGCTGTTGATCAAGGTCAAACCTTTCAGTGGTGAAGGTCTTGATGGCAAGCAAGAATCAAGCAGAGGATCTGGGGATTGGGACAATGGTTCTGAACTTCGAGAAGTTACAGTCAAAGGAGTGCGTGTAGCAACGTACCGGTGATTACCAAGGACCTGATCTTAGGAAGTCTGTTGCAGACTTGAGGGTGAACATCCATGTTTGCTAGAAGATGATATCTTGGCAGGAGACATACTTTGAAACAAGGCGTTCAGTTCCAAATGGATGTTCGAGCTTCTGCTTGTGACTGAAGGCTCATTGTAAGAGTTGTGGGACCCTAGACTAGGACATGTACTTCGTACTGCCAGATGTCTAGTCTAGGGTTTATCTTCAAATATGGGGGTAAGGAGGTGGAGAAGTGTAAGGTCTGTGCGCAGACAAAGATCACAAGAAAATCGTTCAAACGGGTAAACCGAAGTACAGATCTTCTGGAGTTGGTTCACTCAGATATCTGTGACTTCATACAGTTCTCCACAAAGGCCAAAAGGAAGTACTTTATTACTTTCATCGACGACTACTCGAAATACACGTTCGTCTATCTGCTCTAGTTAAAAGACGAAGCATTCGAGAAGTTCAAGAAGTTCAGGGTTGAGGCTGAACTTCAAATGGGGCAACAACTCAAGAGACTCAGAAGTGATCTAGGTGGAGAGTATAGGTCTATTGAATTCGCATCGTTCTGCAAAGAAAATGGAATTGTCAATGAGACAACTGCTCCGTATTCTTCTCAATCAAATGTAGTAGCTGAAAGGAAGAACATGACGTTGACAGAGATGATGAACTCAATACTGTTGACTACGGGTCTTCCAAACTACTTTTGGGAAGAAGCTGTGCTGACGGCTACGTTCATTCTGAACAGAGTGCCATACGCAACTTCCGATGTCACTCAGGAACTTTGGTTCAGAGTCAGACCCAACTTGAACGTCATTCGAGTGTGGGGGTGTCTGGAGTCTGTGAAGCTTCCGGAATTAAAGATTCAGAAGCTAGAATCGAGGACTACAAAGACAATCTTTCAGGGTGATGCTGAGAAGAGTAATGTTCGGAGATTTCTTGATATCGAATTAAATCATATCATTGAATCTCGCGACGCAGAACTCCTCGAAGACAAATTTGCAAGGCACAAGAACATTCTTATCGCGGATATTTCGAAAAATAGTGTGGGTGCACAGGAGGCTGAAGATTCCAACGAAAATATAGTCCAAGAAGAAGTTGTCATCCCAACGACAACGATCGAACCAGAACTCGCAGAGCCGGTGTCTAAGCGAGTAAGGAGAGTGAAGGACTTCGAAGAAGATTTCGTCACCTATCATGTGGAAGCAGATCCGCTTATCTATGATGAGGCGATGAAGACCAGAGATGCTTTCTGGAGGGAGGCTATAAATAATGAGTATGACTCAATAACCTCCAACCACACTTGGGTGTTGGTCAATCAGCCTGAAGGAGCTAAACCAATCAGATACTTATCTGATCTTCAAGTCGATGAAGATGAAAGCAGACAGAACAGTTGAGTTCAAGACAAGACTATATGCCTAGGGGTTTTCTCAAACAATAGGGAATCGAGTTCTTTGGCACTTCGATGAGGGTGTCATAGATCATGATGATGATTGTCGTAGCTGCTATTCACAAGCTGATTATTTCTCAGATGATGGAAAGACAACAAGTCTTGAATGAAGACAGACATGAGAGATCCACGGACAACAGTCAGAACTATTGTCATTCAGGTTTGAAGACAGTCTGCGAGTTGGTGATATCTCGATACGGCCTGAAGCAATTCCCAGGATGTGTCAGCAGGAGTTTGACAAGTCATCTAGTCAAAGTTGTCGCATGATCAATGAGACGGACAAGTGTGTATACACGAAGTTCGCTGATAATGGAGGAGTCATCGTTTGTATCTATGTGGACGACATTTTAGTCTCAGTTGTGGACACAGAAGTGTCACTAACAAAGATGTCTTTTTTGTCCAAACTCAGGACATGGGATTGCTGATGTCATCCTGAGGATAGAAGATAATCCGGATGCCAGGTGGGCTTTCTTAGTCACAAGCTCTCAGCATGAAATGTTGATTACACGCTTTGGGTATCAGGGACGATACTCCTCAGGTGTGACATGAATACGAAACCAAATCCAAGGAAAAGCGTCAGATAGTTGGTGTACTCGAGCATCATCAGGTGAATGATTTAAGCTGCGTGTACCACCAGGCTTGACATAGCTTTTGTTGTAGGGATGATGAGTCAGTTCACAAGCAGTATATGTGTTGAATACTGAAAACTGTGAAGATAGTCAAAATTCTCAGGAGAACTCAGTAGTATATCATGTGCTACAACAGTTATCCAGATATGAATGAAGGCTTCGGTGATGCCAGTTGGTGCTTAGGAAAGAAGAGTAAAAGATCCACAGGAGGACGTGACTTCTCCAGGGATGGTGTTGCTATATCGTGGAAGTCGAAGCAGCAGTCTTTACTTCTGAGACTCCTTGAATCTACTCCCAGGCAACCTTAACGAGCTCGCAAAGAATCTATGCCCTGGTCTAGGCCCAAAAGGCTCTATCCCCTATGATGAGGCACCTTTAGCTGCTAGTTAGTGGTCTTGCTGGTGGTAATGAAATTCTCAGAGTTCTTTGCACTATCAAGCTGCAGCATATAAAGCAGAATGGCTCTGGAAGCTCTCAGATGATCTTCCTATGGTTAGTACACATATTCGGGTGATATCGACATACTGTGAAAACTAGGAAGCTGCAGCAGTGGCATCTGTTCATCTCTTCAACGGTTTAAAGATAACTATGTGGATAGAACACAAGACACTGAATGAGTGCATATTGCGTGGATTATTACAGTGCTTTAATGATCGGAGTCAGGTAAATCTGGCAGATCCGTTCACGATAGGCCTCAAGGGCTAGTACATGACACTGAATGAGTGCAGCTAGCGTAGATTATTACAGTGTTTGATGATCGGAGCCAGGAGAGTCCGACAGATCCGTTCATGTAAGGGCTCCAGCGCCAGCTATTTCCAAGAACTATAAAGGAGGGTAGTACTCCATGTTACAGTGGCGTGACACCACACGAGGGAGTGAACCTCAGCTTTAGGTCATGTCACAGCGGCGTAACACCGCATATAGTCAATGACACAACATATATGGGCTTGGAGGACCTCTGATATTGTGTCTTTGCAATCCTACTATTTAGTTTTATGTTATTAGTTCAAAGAGAAATTTACTAGGCATCTAGCTATTGGTTCAAGGGAGGACCATTGACTGGGAGAATATCAGGAATAGTGGGTAGTCCTTTGAGACATTGAGGGGTTACGGACCCAGAACCATTGTTGTCTACTAATTATTCTTTTGTATAGAACAAGTCTTGTGGGAGGATGGCTTAGATGCCTTAATGAGTTCTCAGACATTTTGAATGTCTGATGTGCTTAACAGGAAGCACGGTAGTGCAACACTACAAAGGAGCGTAAGGTCTTCATGCTACAGTGGGTGACACCACCAAGAGGTTCCTCGGTAAGGGTAATGTCTCGGCTTCGCGAGCCATGTCACAGCGGCGTAGCACCGCACATAGGCATGTAGCCAAATGTTGTAGAATGAAGAGTGTAGGCAGCACTACAAAGAGGCCGGTGTCCTCATGTTACAGTGGTGTGACACCACAGAGGTAAAAGATGTAAATCCTCGGCTACGCGAGCCGTGTCACAGCGGCATAACACCGCAAGGAAGCGCAAGGCTTCATGCTTGGTAGTTTGGCACTACAAAGAGCCTGGGACCTCATGCTACAGTGGCATGACACCACGATGAGGTTTAGCCTCGGCTCTGGGCCATGTCATAGCAGAGTAGCACCCAAGGAAGCTCGAGGCTTCATGCCAAGGACTCTTTAAAAGAACTCACCTAGAGTGTATGGAAAGAGATATATGCCGTCTCTTGAGAAAAAACTTGTAGACGCCCAAAATACATACACCCAAACCAGGCGTGCACATGGCCTTTAATGTGCAACCGGAAGTACAACTGATGTCATTGTGTGAGTAGGAAGAATTGCAGCTATGGTGCAGAATTCAAGGCTTAGTCCATTCTTGTATCATACTGTTGTTCGATCCATGCGGGAAGATTCAAGTCGAAGCGACATCTATCCTAATGCACGATGGACAGTCACCGTAGGGAACGTTCAACCCATATATATTGAGATATGTGGGAGATTGTTGGTGTTTTTGCCTTTGGACTAGTAAAGATAGTCCCACATTGGCTACACCACCAAGTGGGTATCTTAATAAAATACTTTGTATGAGTTGAGGTGTGCACATGGGGTGTGGTGGGGCACATGAGTGTCATATGGGGGTATTTTTCTAGGAGAAAAAATGATTAACTCATGAAAGCATTTATGCTTTTTGTCATGCTCTTGGAATTATTTCCATAGGAGCTATAAGCCCCAAAGGGGCTTAGCGACTCAGGCTCAAGGGCGCAAAGTGGCGCTTTGTTGGCGCACTTCACACTTAGCACGTCAGGATCGTCGCAAGGCGCTTGTGCGATATTGTTGCGCTCGTTTTATGTGCGTGTTGCATGAGCGGGTGCTGAACGGGCACTGAGCGGGCTATGCATTGGGCTGTTGTGGGATATCAATTTTGTATATTGGCTTTTTAGTCCCACATCGGAAAGAAGGGGATAGACTTTCATCCTTCCCTATATAAAGAGTCCTCTAGCCTTCTTTTGAGACATACCAAAAAGTTGAGAAAGAGGAGTCCAAAGAAGTCCGTTCGAGTCACACAAAGAGGTGACTACGAGCGTTCCAGAAGTTCTCTTGTGAACTTGTTGGCTCCTGGGAGCAGATCGTCTATAGATGACGAATCTTGCTTTGAGTAACGGTGGTCTTCACCGTCCCATCAAGAATAATTTTTTATTCTGTCTTCTTCTCCTTTTTCTTCTTGGTTCGTTCTGTCTGATTGCAACTGCGTTTTTCAAGGAAGAACGATGGTAGTTTTCGTTTTATTGTAACTATGTTATGTCTGTCTACAACTGCGATTGCAAGGAAGAACGAGAAGTTTGGTTAATTCTGATTCTTTTATAATCTTGAGAGCAAGTTATAATCAGAATCCTTATATAGTTTGTGTCATGTAAGCATGATTTGCTATTCCTCTCATACTGTATCTGATGGTAATTAAGCTCATACCATTTTTTAAGTACCATTACAAGTAATGAACAAGGCTTCTTTTTAGAAGCATAGCAACCTTGCATACATGTTTTTTCTACCATTATCCTAGCTGCTGGGGTATGGCCCAGCTGTCCATCCATAACACAATTTGTTTAAAAAAATGAAATAAAGTGTACTCCCATTAAAAGTCTCAGCCTCTATATACGCTGTGAAGCAGCTTCCTTCTTCCACCATTGAGTGTAAATTGTTAGTCCATATTCCCTTTAATGTAGTCTTTTCATTTGCTCTTTATGCTAAATGATGCTCTAGCTGGATTTGGAGGACAGTCAGGATGGGGGTGTTAATAACTTAATATAGAGGATGGGGTCATGTTACATGTTCTAGTCGCCCTCCCACTTAACCACATTTATTCTGGATCTCAACCAAATATTGTTGTTGGTACTTGGTACGTGCTGCGGGCAATTCTCGTGGAAAAAAAATTGTAACTTATAAAACTGTAATGTTTAGATATGATGAGAGCTCTGCCTGGAGTGATGGTAAAGCTTGTTGCTTGCATCCTGGAGGATACATAGTCTAGTCGCAGATCTTGTATAAGCAGGAGCCTCATGGTACTGGGACGTCCTTTTAATTTTTTTTAGAAATCCATATAAATACTGAATTAATATGCATATCTTGTTGTTTCATGTCTAGTCACCACTTTAGAAGAGTATGGTTAATCTAGACCAAACACGTACACAAAAGCTTAGAATAGACTTCAATAGGAACAATGATATGCAACTATTTATCAAATATGTGAAGATGATATATTTTTCAGATTTAGCACCTTTCCTTCTGTACTTAGCTTTGCTATTGTGACCATACTTAAGATTACAAGCTACCAGCCATTTCAAATGATTTTTTTTCCCCTGAAAGAAGCCATTTCGAATGTTTTATGTGAACAAACTTGGAACAAACTTCAATAGGAACAATGATACACAACTCTTTATCAAATATGTGAAGATGATATTTTTTTTTAGATTTAGCACTTTCCTTCTTTTCTTGTGCTTTGCTATTGTGATCATACTTAAGATTACAAGCTACCAGCCATTCTATTTTTTTTTTTTTTCAGAAAGAAGCCATTTAAAATATATATATATATATATATAGAGAGAGAGAGAGAGAGAGAGAGAGAGAGAGAAGCCATCTGGAAAATTTTATGCATAAATTATGAATTTTCTCAAAAGGATGTGTAAAGTATAAATAAAATAATAAAGTCACAGTAATATGAGCAGCAGCTGGATGATGATCCCACTTATATAAAAATAAATGGTTTTTCCAGTAAATTAGAAATGAGCCTTTTCCCCTACTGATCAGTGATCTGCTATTTTTGTTTCTCTGTGTAGATTACTATGTCAGCAGTTAGAGAGTGGGCTGCATCTCAGAATGGCAAAATTCTGGAGGTCAGTATCGATTCACCCTCTTTTAACCCCAATGTTTTGCTCAAAAGTTCTGCATGTAATAGTGAAATCTGGTAGCAGGCAGTGGCTGTAAACAGCTTGGGAAAGTGGAAAACAGCAACACAAATGACCGCACTAACTATCCTTGTTGCCGCCAGAGACACCAGGTTTACAAGCCACTCCCTGAAACCTCAAAATCATCATGCTACATAATGATCATAACATGTTCAGTAATTTGTGTTGCTTCTACGAACTGTGCAGTCTAGCAGGATATGATGTATTAGTTGCTTCTGGTGTCCTTTTGCTCTACATCTCTGCTGGTCTTTCCCTTTGGTCATTAGTTGTGTACATGAGGAAAATATGGAGAATCTTGCTTAGGTAGCTTCCAATTCTTGGATCCTATTCTTTAGCATCCAGAATGTGGGTCCAATTCATAATCTTCACATGGATTCATGTGGCGATGAAATCAGAAGAATTTGTATGCTTTATGTGCTAAGTTCCTCGATGATACGTGGCATGCCAGCTCTTCTCGAGGAAGAAATGGGCCATCTGGTAACCTTCCGATAGCAGTGTGGTGGTTCTGAGACAGTTGAAACTCAATCTCAATCTAGTTTATAAGAGACTGGTGTTTCATCTCCCATGTTAGAGTAAATGTTGCCATATTCAGATGTTCTACAAGAATTCCTTCAGAGATTTGTCATGTAACTAGGAAACTGATCCGACACAAGATATTTATTACTTTGTTATATATTATATAGTAGGTTCATATTTAAACATAGATCAGTTTCGTGAAATATTTCATCTTTACCAATGCGGAACTTTCCTAGCAAAGTGACTTTTTATTATTTAGACAATGTAATAGTGATTAGGTAATTTGAATGCCCAAGTTAATATGTAACTACAGCAGTACATGGAGTGTCTTGTGTGATAATTATAATTCTGCTCGTCTGTTGGTGACTATCTGCAATGCTAATTGAGAATATCTTTGAAGTAATTTTACAGAAGTACCAGATATCGGGGGAATAAAAAAACTAAAGTTGTTCATGTTTTCATTTGCAAGTGTAATATACTTGTGAATAATGATGCACATTGTGCATTGCTATCTTTACTTTTTGACCGGTCTACTAAAACGCAACATGACCAATTCTTGTTCAGGCAAGGTGTTCTTAGTTCTAATGGACTGCATATATGCGTATTAATATAGCGCAGACTTGTGTTTTTTTTTTTTTTCTTACAACAAAACATCCAATCTTTCAGACATTTTCAAATGTTGCGATATGATTTGCCTTATGACTACCATGCATGATTTATATTATGCATATTTTAGACCTGTAAATTGGGGTAACCAGATGCTCTTTGAATTTTGTTTGCTAGTCTTTTTAACAAGTGATTTGAGATTGTTCTAGGTTGCTTCAATTATATTTTTAAAAAGTTACTATCGACCTCACCTCAATCTCTCAAGCTGCTTTGCTAAGAAGGCAGAAAGAAAGGAAAAATAAAAATCAATCTTTATTTAATTGCTATTTGTTTTTATAAACAGAAAATACTTTTTTATATTATTCTTCTCACTTTCCACCTCCAAAGAGATTACGATATATTAGTCACATGCACGTTGCATGTTAAGTAATTTTTTTCAAAAAAATCTTTGCTTTTAGACTATATAATCGTACAAAAAAAACTTGTATGATATTGTTGAAAATTTTATTAAAAAATTAATTATATTAAAATAGTTTAAATATGATTTGGATATATTTTAATTATAATTTGTTATAGATATTTTTTTAAAAAAATTTAAATATATCTTTAGTTAGATAATATAAAAATAGTTTAAATATAATTTGAATATATTTTAATCAAGATTTGTTATAAGTATGTTTTTAGGATATATGTTTAGTTAGAACTACGTAGACGTTGGTTAAGGTGTAAGAATTAATTAGAATATTTTTTAATTTTGCTATTATATACTTACTACTTAGAAGGCCATAGAATAGATGGATATGATTAGTGACATAGCCAATAATTTTTTTTATATAGGAGGTGCGATGATTTATTATTGAAAAATAATATATTATAATAAATACAGAGAATAATAGTCGATCCATTTGACGGTCTCAGAATTGGACGAAACTTACGGCGTAGTACAAGTTCGACGTTGCACATTCAATGACGCAAGACTCGTCCCGATCCAAATAGCACGTGGAGAATAATTACAATTTTTTAAAAAATTATCGATACGATAAAAGTCGACGGATACGGGTCAAATTCGTCACGCACAGTCGATGAATTTTAGTTTGTCAATTTTCACACGTAGGCTATGTCCGTACGTGTCTTTCGGTGCAAAAGGTCTGTGTTATGATCACTTGGATCAACGAAACGATAACCAATTCACTATTTTTAATTAAAACATAAATGTTCAAGTAGCTCAATTCGAGCCTCGTAACGACTAATCAAATGATTGACACTAGCCAAAGCGGTAGTAACATCGGTTTTTATTTTCTTAGTTGAATGGACATAGATGAATGTTGCATTAGGTTCATATTGAGTATTATGCTTACTTGTTGTCTTTATTTCCTTAGTTGTTTCAGTTGGATTATAAACTTATCGTGTGTATCCACATTTGTCATATTATGAATCATTGATACTTCAACAATGATCCTTTGGTACCAGTACTTACCCCATATTTGTATTGCTTAGCTACACCTTATTAAGTTTCGGCTATATCTACAGTTCTAACACTTGAATACAGACTTGGTATGGCACCATAAGGCAAAGTACAATAATATACTCGTCCTGCATTCAAATTGCCCTCACATTATTTTTTTTTACAGGAAATTAAATGTGCTTTTTTCGTTGCTCGAACATGCAACCTCTTGGAAAATATGCCTCACTCTAACCGCTTGAGCTATAGGTCATTGACATATATATATATATATATATATATATATATATATATATATATATATATATATATATATATATATGGGAGCGGATCGGGAGCCCCATCACTTTCGACCGTTGGATCGAGCGGGCCCCACCCGGATGTCCCCCGGGCCCCCCGATCCGACGGACGAGGGGAGGGCGGGACTCCGTGGACGGGTCTTTTGATGATCATGGTTGGCACTCTCTTCAAATACAAAATATATCATTTTTTATACCCACTCATACTTGTCAACTTTAATTATATTCCCTCTCCTCCTTGTAGTAGAACATCCTCCTCCAAGCTTGCAACTATGCTAAATTCTAAACTAGTTGTCTTGTCAAATATTCGGCAATTCTGTTCCCTCCAAATATGCCACACCGTACATGCTAACCGCAATCTAGCCTGTCTGAACCAAAATTTTCTCTATGGCGCATGCCAAATATGATCAGAATCATCTCCTTTAGCTTCACCTCCTGCGTAATCGGGATTCTCAATTTATTTTGTTGTAGCCGCCATATGTACAAACTCCATTCACATTTGAAGAATAAGTGGTCAGATGTTTTCTCATGTCCTGTACATAGAACACACTTGTTGGGATCTATATTAACTCCAAATTTGTGAAGGCGATCAACTGTGAGTAACCTTTCATTCATCAGTTTATACATGTGAAGTTGGAACTTGGGTGCGTCTCCTTTTATCCAGATAAACTTCATCCATTGCGTAGGATAAATCGGATATGAGCCATAGGCTCATATTCCTACATGAGCCATGCACATGTGGACCAATAGGAATAGACTCCTACATCCCATTTGCACCCATATATATATATATATATATATATTTGGAACTGGATAAATTTTATTCATCCATCAAAAGGTACATGCATACAATTTCTCTTACCCCTAATGGGACGACATAGCAGCAACATCGAAGTCATATATTGTGCAAAATCCCAATTAGGGGAGTAGACAACACCTTGAAGACTCGACGATTTCGTTCCCGCCACACATGCCAAACAGACGCTGCAAGTCTCAATATGGCTGTCTTGAACCACAGCTGGCCCCTACCTCTCCTCGAACGAATCCCAATGATAATGTCCTCTATATCTCTTTCCATACCACAACCCTCCAGTGACTTGCAGCACTGCTCATACCAGATGAACCATGATACTCTACAATAAAAGAACATGTGCCTCATATCTTCATTATCCTCATCGCAGAGCACACACTTGGGGTTGGGGATCTGGATTCCAAATGTAGCAAGTCTATCCTTCGTCAACATGCACCCTAAAATCAGAAGATAAGCGCACAACTGCATCTGCGAGCAAGGCCCCTACACCAAATGAAATCACATTTCTCTATTCTGGGGTGCGACTATCTCACAAAGTTGTAGCAGGTATGGAATGTGAAATCTCCTGTAGGACTAATGTTACCTAGCGGATCCCAAACCTACCTGTTAGTAGCCATGTCCGGGTCGACCTGGACCAGGCGTACCACATCCCCCAACCCAACCGTGTGGTTGTAGACTTTCGGCCTCCAGTCCCCATTGCCAGATAATCTATTATGCAACAGAGCCTAAAAGATTTAAGCGCAACCGCAACCCCTCGGGACTAGATGGCTACGTTCCTGGATATAAGTGTCCAAAATCCTATGTCGTGTTAATGTCTCAATCCTTTGATACATATGTTTTGCATCAAAATACTACAAAAATATACTAGTATACACTAAAATAAGGCAATTCAAAAAAAAAAACCAAAATAAGTGTCACGCTCTAATCCCAAAATATCGAGGGACTGGACACGTGGCAATGGCAGCAGCACGCACCGATGGACAAACCCAATTTAATGGATCCATCGGGCATACTTAAGCTGTATTTCATAAGTCAGGGTTTTACTATTCTCATCCACAGATTAATTATAACAAAATCAGCAAATGAAATATTAAACAACAACCAGTGAAAGTAAATAAATCGGAGAACAATCCGATATTAAGTCTGTTACAATGTTCTCAGAATCAGAAAATAAAGAGTTTAATTAAACAGGAAAGAAAGTCTATTTTGCCAATGAGACTGAGCAAGGCGGAGCAGTTGTTCAGGATAAGTCCTCAGCAATCACCTCGTCTTCAGGTTCAGGAACTGCTCCGAGTAGTGCCCCTGTTCCGTACACCTCTGGGTAGATCTCGTCTACTAAATCTGGGGACATAATCTATTCCAGGTCCTCAGGGGACATAGCAAGGTACAGATAAAGACAAGCCAAAATATAATGCAGTGTAGCAAATAAAAGAACAATAGGGTAAGTAATTAAACCAGCTAAGTGATAATCCAAGTGAGAGTTATTAGTCATACTCAGGCTGAGACTACTACAGGATCAGTGTCAAGAAACCATAGCAGTGTTTTCTCGAAGGGCCAGAACTGGTGCCAAAGCTCTGTGTCAGAGACTAGGACACATCCAGATTACACAATATAATATATTCAGCCTTGATATGGTAATACTCTCCCCACCCAATGTAATCTCACGTCGCAGTTCTCAATGTTCATGTTACGCAAGATTAAACTAATGTAATCCGTCATTTATTAAGATCTAAGAAAATAAAGCTCAAGTCATGAAATCTATATCCTATACAGAACCACCTTGAATAATCAGGAGGATTCTGTCTCTTGCTCTGTGTCAAGTGTCCTGGGTATATTGTACTTGATATGGCAAGTACGAGAAATATAAATGTCACGATAACCAGCTCTAAGTGACTTACACAACCCCGCGTACGGTGTTGGCACCCGACTATGATCGGACGCTAAGCAAGTCACACGGCCCTAGGGTTAAGCATTTACAATAATCACAAGAAATAAGTCAAGAGA
The DNA here is from genome assembly GCA_036927795.1 of Iris macrosiphon. NCBI lineage: Eukaryota > Viridiplantae > Streptophyta > Magnoliopsida > Asparagales > Iridaceae > Iris > Iris macrosiphon. Next base: position 7,051,888 of record JAYESA010000004.1, on the reverse strand, counting down.
TAATGAATCATTAAACTGCATTTATGGCAATGTACACTTGCCTGAATTTTCGGCTCCAAGTGTGGCTCTGGCAACAACTGGATTTGCAGGGACTGCTCCGGTTGCTGAAACAAACATCACCATCAGATCCAGAAAATATTAATCAGCTAGGAACGCCTGTCCTTGAATCCAATTTGGAGACAAGGGCAAAAACGTCATTTTCGGGTCAAGGCGGGGTCCAAATGTGGGCCGCTTTGCACCGAAAAATGTGTCAGGGTCAAAGGTCTCCAAATCAGTCCAACTTAGTGTCAACAAGTCAGGAACGATGATACGAACCCAACGAAACTTTTAGAATTGGATTCCGATGAGCCGTTCTCAAAATCACCCGACGAGTGGAGCCTGTGGGGCCCACGACATACGATTTTGTCAACGTTCTCAGAATCGAACCAAACTTGGCTCACAGGACCAGCGTATTGCTACGAGTCCGATGGCGCAAGTTTTGTCTCGATCCGACGTGTGTACACTAAGTTACAGCGAGAAACAGAATGGTCGGATACGGGGCGGTGTCCGCGGATACGCACTGATTTCGGTGTGCACGCACATCCGAATCAGCTTCTGCGAAATCCCGCACGTCCGTATCAACGACGCGCACGTATCGGTAAAGACCGCACGTGACCAAGTCGTCCCGTTTGGCGGGACGTACTCAGTTCCGGGGTGAAACAAGGCGTTGGTTTTTCCTGTTTTTGGATCGCAGTGTGCGATCACCACAGGACGCGATGCCCCGAGCAGTTTGCACGGTCATCGAGGGGGTCATGCAGGCTACGCGATACAATTTACGGAATCGAAATCAGAGCTACGAGCAAGAAGTTACAAGTACCTGAACAGGGCTTGAAAACTGAGAATCCTTCGTGTCCGACTCGTGTCCGACACGACACTGATACTGTGTCCACTGCACAGTACAAAGGGCTAGGGTTTCTGTGTCCGTACTGCATCTAGGGTTGTGTCCGTGTCCAACTGTTGGAGGACACAACAGAGGCGGCCAGGGACTGCGGGGCGGCCGGGCTGCTCGCGGAGGCGGGACGACCTTGGCGGAGGCGACTGGAGGGAGTTGCTGCGGCTGGCTCGCCGGACGGAGAGGTCTGGAGGGTTAGCCGAGGACGACGAGGGTCGGGGAGGTGCGGGGTTCTGGAGGAGGGTGGAGCTGGAGGGCGAGACGGCTAGGGTTACGGCGGGTCGGGCAGCCGGTGGCGGAGGAGGGAAGAATAGGCTCGGGTGAGGGTTTTATAGAGAGGTGGAGGGAGGCGGTGGGTTGTCCGGTGAGGGGGAGCCGGAGCGGAGCGGTCGGGGGTTCGGGGAGGCGAAGGGAATGTGTCGCCGGCGGCCGGAGGGAGGTGAATCGGCACAGACGACGGTTTTCGTCAGTTGGGGTAGAGAAGGAGATGCGGGTTGCGGGTGGCCGGGTCGGGTCGGGTCAGGCGGATCCGACCCGATCCGCTAGGCTAGGGCACGGGTCGGGTTAATGCGGGCCGGGTCAGATTGAACCCGGATCCGACCCGTTAGGTCTAGGGCGGTTTGGGTCAGTAAACCCGGTCCGGTTTGGTTTATTTAATAAAAATCCGGTTTATTTTGGGTTCAATTTGGTTTAATTAATTATTAGTATTTAGGGCTTTAAAAATCCATCCGGGGTCCAATAAATTTCCGGAAAATTATCCTATGTCTGGTTTTCTATTTTACACCATAAAATATTATTTTCATAATATTTAATATTATTTAATAACAGTTAAAAATTATTTAATAATTAAAATATCTTAATTTAGTTAGAGAAAATTCTCAGAAAATTCCAGAAATTCCAGAAAAATGTAAATATCCAAAAATTAAAATTTTCTTGAAAATCAGGGGGTTTATAATCTATCCCCCTTAAGAGGATTGCGTCCTGGCAATCAAAGAATAACTAGTCAACAGAGATGACACGGTTACCCATTTTATTTTAATCACAATAAAGAAAATCAAGGTTCAGGGCTTGAACACATAGGAAAAATCATTTCCCCAAATGTGAAAAATCTAGAAAATTACTGTTTTTATAAAACCAGGTTATCTTTCAAAAATTATCAGGTTAACATTTATAAAACATTCTGAATTATTGGCAAGTTCAAAATTACTAGGTTAACACTAAGTTATCAATTATTAGCAAGTTAAAATGACCAGGTTAAGTCTGGGGTCACGATGTCACGCCCCAGTCCCAAAATACGTAGGACTAGGAATACGTAACATGCCAGCTACGCATTCGACCAGACTCCGGTCCGACTCGAATACGTATAAGCTGTATTAAAATGGTCACTATCTATATAATCAAGTAAATATAAATATATATGCCTCAATCCATATTGATCAGAATATACAAGAATGAGCTACATGTGCTAAAGTCGGCCGCCAGTAACACATAAGCTCGAATAGACTCGAGAAAGGAATATGAGTCTATAAAACTAGGCTATATCAGCAGATGAATAAATAATATGAATAATAACCATGAATCTGGAAGAAAATATATAAGTACCTGGCACCAATTCCTGCAAGACAAAGCAACACACATCAGCAACTCCAGGCAGGCTCCACAACGGTCTATGCTGCAAAACTGGCAAGGGACCAGGTCCTCAGAGGGACGTAACAAGGTACAAGAAACAACATGCCAAAATAAATGCAGTGCAAGAGTAAATAAAATAAATAGGGTAACTATGTATCCATCTATGTGAAATGCAAGTGAGAGCATCACTAGTACTCAAGCTGAGACCGCTACAAGCTCTGTGTCGGGGAGCCGGTAGCAGTAATAACAAGTAATGGGTCTAGCTCTGCTCGAGAGTCTATAACCTCACAATAGTAATAGATATATATAGAACAGCCTGTAGCCTGTGTGTCTCTCCCCACCCAATGTAACCACACGTCTCATGTCCATAACGTCTCATGTCCATGTCACGTGAGATCATATCTAATGCAACTAGTCATATAATCTCTATAAATATAATGTCTATGTCAATCCTGCCTCCTACACAGAATCACCATGAATATCTCAGGAAGATTCTGTCATATGTATGGTTTCAAGTGTCCTGGGTTATAATGTACTTGATGAAAACAAGTACTATAATGTAAAGGGTCACGAATGTCCATTTCTAGATGACGTACCCAACTCCGCGTACGGGGTTGGCACCCGACTATTAATCGGACGCTAAGTAAGTCACACGGCCCTAGGTTTAAGCATGTACAACAATTTTATAATTAAGTCAAAGTAATAAATAACAGAACTGCAAGTTGGCAAGGTACACTTGCCTGGAACTCCAAGTTGATAATACAAAGAACCTGCTCTCGAATTCACGCTCGTGCGATCCCAAGAGCCTAAATATATAATATCATAAAATTAGTTACTATGACATGGTTCACTAAGAATGCAAAAGAGTACAACTACTCTACGTCATTAATTATTAGACAATTAGGGTCTAATTTAATCAAGGATACCACTTATACAATGCCATCAATTATTTAGAGTCTAAAATAATTAAGGGTTCTAACAAAGTAGGTTGGCTAAGGTTCACTAGTCAAGGACCAAGAAAGTGTGTAAACACCAAGCCTACTAGTCACATAACATCATCAAGCCTCATAAATATGGTTATAACAAAGGTTCATATAGGTACTAGGTGTTCTCACACTAGATTTCCATTTACAACATATCATCAACCTTGGTATTCATTAAGTGTCAAACTATGTTAACCAACTTAGGGTTAGTTTTGTCTTATTAAAACATGCACATGAGCATTAACAATAGGTCAAGTTAGGGTCATCACAAACAATCACATACTATATTTCTCAAGTATATCCATTCATCCAACTATATACAACTCTCGTTCTACTACAAAATATCAAGTATACATAGACAAGTCAAATTTGAATTTATAATAAGATCATGGCATATACCTCATTTCTTTCTTGTATTTATCATGAAACATGTGTGCAAGCACTATTATAACTAGTGAACAACCTTAGCATGACATCTTCTATATTCCAACATATTGTTTATAAACAATAAAACTAGCTATCACAAAACCTAGGCAAAATGCACTACTAGTTGCACAATATTTAATCATGTCTCAACCATGCATTTATTTATATATAACACCCTAAACAAAATTTATACATTCTGAAATTTAGTGATAATTAGAGTAAAAATTATATTTTGCAAGTGGTTGCTTGGGTTTTAGATCATGGCAAAGTGAATAGGACAACAAGTGCATAAATAACCTTCCAGTCTAGACATGAGAAGTAATAAATATTCTTGGTATAATATCATAAAAATATGAATACAAAGTTAGTAAAATTTAATAAGTATATGAAGTACATGTAGAAAGGCTTGAGTAGGAGGAGTTGGAGCTCTTACCAAAGTGAAATGGAAGGCAAAAGAGGGTTGTGCACTGCTTGCACAAATCTGTCCAGATTTGGATACTTGGTCTCGTAGCTACTGTCCGGGGCTTCAAAACATTTATCCAAGTACTTTGAGGATTAGAGAGATTAGGAGAGAGATATAGGATGAAGATAGGGTAGTTGTTGAAGGGGTTTTAGGTGGCAACAAGGTGTTTAAGTGGTGCTATTGCTGGCGGATTCAGCAGGGTATCTTCGTTTTGTAATGGGTGTTTGGGGGAGTTGTAGGATAATTTAGGTGCTTAGTTATAAATGAAACTTGTTAAGGAGAGGTAGGAGAAGGATATTTGGGTGCTGTAGTGGTGGTTTGGAGGCTATGGAGGTGGTAGAGTGGCCTGAGAAGAGGATACACTGAATTCGGATTCAGCCTGGATACCTCTGATGGAGGGCTGTTTTTGAGAAACTTAGAATAAATTTTGATGGAAGTTTTGTGAAGAGAAAGTGATAAGGACATGGAGAGGAAGAAGCATACAAAATTTGAGAGAAAGATACTTACTGTGGAGGGAGATAGGGCCAGATTGGTGGGGGTATTGCTGAATTAAGATTCAGCCTGGGTAGGGTTGGATGGATGAAGGTGTGGAGGGAGATAGAGAAGGAATTTGGAGATGGTTTGTGAATAGAAAATGTGAGAAGGAGAGTTAGGAAGAAGTTTTCTTCAGGTGGTTCTAATAGAGGAGGTGAAGAGAGGGGGTTATGGACAGCCTAGTGGGGAGTGGAAGGGTTTGGAGTTACGAATGGGGTAAGGAAAGGTCACAAGTTATAACCCCTTTCCTTTCACATTCTACCCTAATGATTTAATAAATCTATGGCTGTCCAAAACTGAAATGATGTATAATATGGATGGTAAAATCTAGCTTAGTCAACCTAGGTTAAGTCCAACTACTTCTAGTTGGGTCAGGTTTGGGTCGTTGCAGTTTAGTTTGACTAGGTTGGTCCGATTCACTAAAAAATTTGTCATTTATGACTATTGAGGGTAGGTAGCACATAGAGGTTCAATAGAGTGGGATACATGTATCATGTGTGTCTTAGACCTAGTATAGATCATGATCATGCATTAGGTCGAAAGAATTGGTCGAAATTAGATCTCCAATTTAAATTGGAATGGTCAACGGTTATATTGTAGGTGCTAGAAATTAAGATTTTGACCCGAATGTTTTACATTAAGAATAGAGCACAAGGAGATATGTTTGAGTGGGATATAATAATCATAAATTAAGGTGGGCTCATCTAGATCATGCATATAAAATTTGTTTGGAGATAATGGCTAATGTTGTGCTCCTAAAAATTAAAGTTACGGAAAATATTTTTAAAGGATACTTTTATTTACTTAATCCAAATTAATAATAAAAATTAATTTTAAATATTATATTAAATTAAAAATAGCTAAATCTCTGGGGGTTTACACACGAACTAGCAGGCTCGAACTACCGAAATGCTAGAAACGGAACAACTATAAAGACTTACTCGCATTAGCTACTCCATGGTTCTGCGCGTCTCCCACAGTCATCGCGAAAACTTGGCCGCGTCCTTGAGGTGGTGCTCTCTGTTGTTGCTGGGTTTGCTGGTAGGGTGCTGCTTGAAGTGCCAAGGGTGGTCTTGGTTGCTGTCCTCCTGGTGCTGGTAGAGCTTGTTGGTTTGCCCTTGGTGCTTCTCTACGCTCAGGGCAATCCCTCACTGCATGCTGTCTGGATCCGCAACCTAAGCATAGTCCTAGCCTGCGTCGGCATTCCCTGGCGATATGGCCTGCTTTGCCACAGTAGTGACAAGTAGAGAGGACTATCACTTGTGGTGTAGCTGCTTTCTGCTGTTGCTGTAGGTGAGGTCTCTTTGCAGTTTCTTCTTGTGGTGCTCTGGTTGTTGCTGATGGGGAAGGCCGCTTCAGACTGGTCTCTCTCTTGGTGACGCGCTCCATGCGTCGAGCTGCAGCAAGGACGTCCGAGTACGAAGTTGGTGCGACAGATCCAATTAGTTTCTGTAGCTCAATGTTGAGTCCGTCGAAAAACTTCTCGGCCTTCTCTACTTCTGTCGGGATCAAGGTAGGAGCGAAGCGACTCAGACGAATGAACTCGGCGTTGTACTCTTCCACCGTCATAGCTTCCTGAGTGAGGCGATTGAACTTGTCCCAAAGTTCAGATCGAGCGATAGCCGGTATGTACATCTCCTGGAAGAGTCTGGAGAACTCTTCCCAAGTAACTCGATCTGGTCCGAGCCTAGTCTCCTCGGATAGCCACCAGTGATGAGCATTGTCCGTCAACTGTATTCTGACGGCAGTCATCCAATGTTCTTGTGGAAGCTCAGCTGCTTCTAATTGATGCCGAATGTTGGTGAGCCATTCATGCACTTCTGTTGGTCCCTCCTTGCCAGAAAAGGTACGGGGCTTCAGCTGGCGGAAGTCTGTGATAGAGCCCTTCGGTTGCCGTCTAGCTGGTAGGTTAGCCTGCTCCAGTGCATTTACTAGACTGTTCCTCAAGTAATCAGCCTCACGACGCTGAGCCTCGTGTTGGACTTGTTGCTGGGCTTGCATCATTGCGTAGAACATCTGGAATATCTGCTGTCCGTCCTTTGCTTGCCCTGGTGGAAAGACAGGCATCTGTGGAGTGAACTGGGGCGGAGGTGGAATGTCATCACGCCGAAATCTAGAAGATTGCGGATCTGCTTGTCTGCTTCGGTGAGTAGAGGGATCTCCACTCAATAGCGTCACTTCATCTTCTCCGTAGGTGGTTTCAGCACCTATTGGTGTTCTTGCTGGAGTTCCGTCGTTTTCTTGTGAATCCATTTCTCTGCATTAAAAATAAACTATAAGAGGCGCACAGGAATCAAGGCAAGATGCAAGTCAAAAATTAGTTCGAATACGATACAAATATCAAAAACGATTCAAGCAAGTGGATGAGATCCTAAAACTTATCCTATTCTTATTGCAGGCCTGTTCGGTCCCTAAGTTGAAACCGAACAATTTAGTCGTAGACCTGTATGGGCCACCACAAAAACTATGTCACGCCCCAATCCCAAAATATCGAGGGACTGGACACGTGGCAATGGCCAGCAGCACGCACCGATGGACAAACCCAATTTAATGGATCCATCGGGCATACTTAAGCTGTATTTCATAAGTCAGGATTTTACTATTCTCATCCACAGATTAATTATAACAAAATCAGCAAATGAAATATTAAACAACAACCAGTGAAAGTAAATAAATTGGAGAACAATCTGATATTAAGTCTGTTACAATGTTCTCAGAATCAGAAAATAAAGAGTTTAATTAAACAGGAAAGAAAGTCTATTTTGCCAATGAGACTGAGCAAGGCGGAGCAGTTGTTCAGGAGAAGTCCTCAGCAATCACCTCGTCTTCAGGTTCAGGAACTGCTCCGAGTAGTGCCCCTGTTCCGTACACCTCTGGGTAGATCTCGTCTACTAAATCTGGGGACATAATCCATTCCAGGTCCTCAGGGGACATAGCAAGGTACAGATAAAGACAAGCCAAAATATAATGCAGTGTAGCAAATAAAGGAACAATAGGGTAAGTAATTAAACCAGCTAAGTGATAATGCAAGTGAGAGTTATTAGTCATACTCAGGCTGAGACTACTACAGGATCAGTGTCAAGAAACCATAGCAGTGTTTTCTCGAAGGGCCAGAACTGGTGCCAAAGCTCTGTGTCAGAGACTAGGACACATCCAGATTACACAATATAATATATTCAGCCTTGATATGGTAATACTCTCCCCACCCAATGTAATCTCACGTCACAGTTCTCAATGTTCATGTTACGCAAGATTAAACTAATGCAATCCGTCATTTATTAAGATCTAAAAAAATAAAGCTCAAGTCATGAAATATATATCTTATACAGAACCACCTTGAATAATCAGGAGGATTCTGTCTCTTGCTCTGTGTCAAGTGTCCTGGGTATATTGTACTTGATATGGCAAGTACGAGAAATATAAATGTCACGATAACCAGCTCTAAATGACTTACACAACCCCGCGTACGGTGTTGGCACCCGACTATGATCGGACGCTAAGCAAGTCACACGGCCCTAGGGTTGAGCATTTACAACAATCACAAGAAAATAAGTCAAGAGATAATGAATCATTAAACTGCATTTATGGCAAGGTACACTTGCCTGGATTTTCGGCTCCAAGTGTGGCTCTGGCAACAGCTGGATTTGCAGGGACTGCTCCGGTTGCTGAAACAAACATCACCATAAGATCCAGAAAATATTAATCAGCTAGGAACGCCTGTCCTTGAGTCCAATTTGGAGACAAGGGCAAAAACGTCATTTTCGGGTCAAGGCGGGGTCCAGATGTGGGCCGCTTTGCACCGAAAAATGCATCAGGGTCAAAGGTCTCCAAATCAGTCCAACTTAGTGTCAACAAGTCAGGAACGATGATACAAACCCAACAAAACTTTCAGAATTGGATTCCGATGAGCCGTTCACAAAATCACCCGTCGAGTGGAGCGTGTAGGGCCCACGACACACGATTTTGTCAACGTTCTCAGAATCGAACCAAACTTGGCTCACAGGACCAGCATATTGCTACGAGTCCGATGGCGCAAGTTTTGTCTCGATCCGACGTGTGTACACTAAGTTACAGCGAGAAACAGAATGGTCGGATACGGGACGGTGTCCGCGGATACGCACTGATTCCGGTGTGCACGCACATCCGAATCAGCTTCTGCGAAATCCCGCATGTCCGTATCAACGACGCGCACGTATCGGTAAAGACCGCACGTGACCAAGTCGTCCCGTTTGGCGGGGCGTACTCAGTTCCGGGGTGAAACAGGACGTTGGTTTTTCCTGTTTTTGGATCGCGGTGTGCGATCACCACAGGACGCGATGCCCCGAGCGGTTTGCACGGGCACCGAGGGGGTCATGCAGGCTACGCGATACAATTTACGGAATCGAAATCAGAGCTACGAGCAAGAAGTTATAAGTACCTGAACAGGGCTTGAAAACTGAGAATCCTTCGTGTCCGACTCGTGTCCGACACGACACTGATACTGTGTCTACTGCACAGTACAAAGGGCTAGGGTTTCTGTGTCCGTACTGCGTCTAGGGTTGTGTCCGTATCCAACTGTTGGCGGACACAACAGAGGCGGCAAGGGACTGCGGGGCGGCCGGGCTGCTCGCGGAGGCGGGACGACCTTGGCGGAGGCGACTGGAGGGAGTTGCTGCGGCTGGCTCGCCGGACGGAGAGGTCTGGAGGGTTGGCCGAGGACGACGAGGGTCGGGGAGGTGCGGGGTTCTGGAGGAGGGTGGAGCTGGAGGGCGAGACGGCTAGGGTTACGGCGGGTCGGGCAGCCGGTGGCGGAGGAGGGAAGAATAGGCTCGGGTGAGGGTTTTATAGAGAGGTGGAGGGAGGCGGTGGATTGTCCGGTGAGGGGGAGCCGGAGCGGAGCGGTCGGGGGTTCGGGGAGGCGAAGGGAATGCGTCGCCGGCGGCCGGAGGGAGGTGAATCGGCACAGACGGCGGTTTTCGTCGGTTGGGGGAGAGAAGGAGATGCGGGTTGCGGGTGGCCGGGTCGGGTCGGGTCAGGCGGATCCGACCCGATCCGCTAGGCTAGGGCACGGGTCGGGTTAATGCGGGCCGGGTCGGATTGAACCCGGATCCGACCCGTTAGGTCTAGGGCGGTTTGGGTCAGTAAACCCGGTCCGGTTTGGTTTATTTAATAAAAATCCGGTTTATTTTGGGTTCAATTCGGTTTAATTAATTATTAGTATTTAGGGCTTTAAAAATCCATCCGGGGTCCAATAAATTTTCGAAAAATTATCCTATGTCTGGTTTTCTATTTTACACCATAAAATATTATTTTCATAATATTTAATATTATTTAATAACAGTTAAAAATCATTTAATAATTAAAATACCTTAATTTAGTTAGAGAAAATTCCAGAAATTCCAGAAAAATGTAAATATCCAAAAATTAAAATTTTCTTGAAAATCAGGGGGTTTACAATAAGTTTTCCACAACAAAATGGAAGGTAAATGTTAAGGGCAATACAAGAATTATCAGGGGTAACACATTTTTGGCAGTTCTAGGAATACCAAAATTCTGACAGTCATGTGCGCGTATCCAGGATAAGATTCTGGCAATTCTGTGCATATCCAGAACTGTCAAATTTTTGAAAGTCTTGTGTATATCCACAAATGTCAAAATTTTGGCAGTCCATATAAAATCAGAATTGTGAAAGTTTTGCCAGTTATGTACATATCTTGAATTATCAAAATTTTAATAGTTCATATAAAATTAGGAATATAGTGGTCTTAGTGAAATAAGTAAAGTTGAGGATTGATTTTCCAAACGAGTTCTTTGAAAAATGATTGGGAGTGCCGGACATAGTACATTTTTTTCATGCTAACATATAGATTATGTTGAAAATGTGTGCATATACACATTTTTATGCAATCCAACCGTTGGAAAGGAGAATGCGTCCGGCCCCTACAAATAGTTTTTCAAGTTCTCCAATAGCTTGGCATAAATAGATTGTTCCGTCTTCCTCGAAAGTTTTATATTCTTCACACTACACTCCTGCCATGGCTCCATCGTCCAGATCCTCCGCCGTCGCCGCCGGCGACGACCGGATCCTGAGCTACCACGACGCGATCCTCCACTGCTCCGACCTCGCCGACCTCTCCTCCCCTTCCTTCCTCGGCGACAGGGTCCTCCACTTCTACTTCACCCACCTCTCCCTCTCCCTCCCCCTCCCCCGCTCCGTCCTCCTCCTCCCCCCGTCCCTCTCCTTCCTCCTCTCCGTCTCCCCCATCCCCCTCCCCGAGCTCGACCTCCCTTCCAAAACCCTAATCCTCTTCCCGGTCAACGACAACCCCGACGCCTCCCTCGCCAACGGCGGATCCCACTGGAGCCTCCTCGTCTACCACCGCCCCTCCGGCGAGTTCGTCCACCACGACAGCAGCGGCGGAACGAACTCCCCGCACGCGAAAACCCTCTATCGGAACGTCCGAGGACTCGTCGGCGGGGCCGAGGCGAGGTACGTGGAGGGGTTCACGCCGCAGCAGAGGAACGGGTACGACTGCGGCGTCTACGTGATGGCGATCGCGAAGGCGATTTGCGAGTGGAAAGGGGAGGAGGAGGAGGAGGAGGAGGAGGAGGACGGGGAGGAGAAGTGGTTCGGGGTCTTGAGGGAGGAGGTGGACGAGGAGAGCGTCCGGAGGCTGAGGACTGAGGTTCTGGTGCTCGTCGAGAGCCTGATGCGATCGGAGCGGCGGCACGAGTGATCCACGAATATCAGGTCACTCCACGACTTCTTCTTCTTGATATGTTCCTGTGTCGTGTCTGCAACGTACAGTAGGACACGCCGAAATCAGTGCTTTGTTATTGCAATGTAGGTGCACAAAGAAAAGATGAACGGAAAGAGATTACTTACCATCATGCACTTTGTCTCAATTTCCTTGCTACTAGGGTGATTACTTACCATCATGCAAGTTGAAGAGGAAGATTATCGATATGATCAATGAGTCAGTCGATCTTTGATTTCGATTTCCCAGTTATTTGTCTATGAAAGTAGGGTGATTATACATTGAAGCTCATTGTTCAGACCTGACGGTGATACATTTGTTTTGTAACTATGAAAGCGTTCCCCAATTTATGGTGCTCCTTTCCAACTGAACCACTCGATAGGATTTTGTTTTGTCCTTTTATTTTACTCTACTTTTATTAATGGTGTTGTGAGTCTCGTGACAGCCTTGCAAACAAGAGGAGATACCACATGATATCCCATCATCCTTGGCTTACCCAAAGGATTGACTATTAAGTTCTTAACTCTTCAAACAGTTGTTTGCTTTAGTTGGGAATGAAATTAATAATCATATCCAGGACGAGGTTCCATGGTGTATGATGTTTGCTGACGATATTGTGCTAGTTGATTAACATATAGAAGGGTTAGCTTGTATACCATAATTGTGTAGAGAACTTTGGGTTATAAGAGTAATAAAATTAGTACGACGAAAACATATTATATAAATGTAACTTTAACTAAAAGTCAAAACTAAACAAGGGAGAGGTTCTTGATAGATAAAAGATATATAAGAGTAATAGTTCTTGGTATTACTGTTTAGGATCAATCACTCATTGCAATGGAGAAAGTGAGAAGGATGTCGTTTATAGGGTTGGTTGGTTGAAGTGAAGAAGTCCTTTGTAGTCGCATGTTACCCTTAAAGTTGTATGAAATCCTAGAAGATATTTATAAGACCAGATAGCTTTATGGATCTGAGTTGTTGGGGAATTAAAAAAACATGTCCAAAAAGTGTGCCTAGCTAAAATGAGAATTTTAAGATGGCCAAGTCACAATACATTGAAAGAGGATTAAAAGAGAATTTATTTTTTGGAAAGTTGGAGGTAGTTCCAATTGTTGGTAATATGAGAAAAAGGTCGTATCAAATGGTTTGAACACGTGCAACGTAGACCAATACATCTATGTGTTAAGAAGAGTCAATAAGACATTAGTTAAATTGCTAGAAGCAGGGATAGACCTAAATGAATTAGGATAGAGATAAAAAGGATGGTTTTTGCTAATACTGTAGAGGACGTGGCCCTTAATAGAGATGGAAGGAAGAAAATGATTCAAATAGCAGAACCCAAAAGTTTGGGATGAAGGCTTTGTTTTGTTGCTTTATTGGTTGTGAAAACACATGAAGGGTACAATTAGAGCCATTCAGCTTACCGTCCTTAGAATGCTTAACAAAGGTATTAGCTACTGACTTTTGTTGCTTTATTGGTTGTGAAAACACATTAAGGGTACAATTACAGCCATTCAGCATACCGACCTTAGAATGCTTAACAAAGGTATTAGCTACTGACAATGCTCCACACCAGTTAGACCACTTGCCTAATTCTCTGCATATTTCTTTTTTCCATTGATCAAGAGTTCTGGCGCCAACCTACACAGACAACACATTGACTGCAGGTTGGGTAAATACATCCTGCTTCCACATAGCCAAGTTCCACTAAAGCTTCTTACATCCAAAAGTGAAGGGTGTACTAAGTTTGCACGTGAGATCTTGTGCTACCTTGTTCCACTCTAACATCCAATATTCTAGTCCCATTTAGGAGGTCCTATTTCTTTTTTTTTGTAACATCTTCCCGCTCTGTGTTTTACCTGCTATCGGCTTTATATTATGGACTTGTTCATGGCTTCTGTACTTCTCATCAAAGATGAGCCTGTTTCTAAGGCACCAAGAAGAGTTCAGTGCCATGCTAATGACTGCTTGGATGAAGAGCAGCCGTGGTTCCCCCTTTTCTTTTTGTGGATTCTTCAAGCCACGTGCTTAAACTACACTACGTTGATCAGACTAGATCCAATGCTTTCATGTAGGTCAATCCAGAGTTGTTGAGCTGAACAGCAGCTGAAAGCGTGCTGAATAAGTTTTCTTGGGTAGCCATGACATGGAAGGCATGCATCCTCCTGTTCTTGTTCCTCTACTCAGTAGTTATCTTGTTGGAAGCCTCTTTACCGAGTGTTTCCGTACGAAACAACATCCCTTTGTTGTAACTAAGCCTGGTTTGGGATTCATCTGCTTTCAGAAGCTTGTCCCAAAATTGAACTTGCTTTTCAGAAGTTCTTTTGATAAGTTTCTGTTACCAAACAGTTTTGCCGTTGCTTTTCAAAAAAAAATAAGCAGAAGCAGCTGTAGCGCCCCGTTCCCCCGGTGCGGGGAACGCGGCTAAGAAACACAAGACGGTATCGTTCGATCGGGATAGATTGAATTAAGAACTCGTCCTCGTTATGGATTTGTTTCTTCGGAATCGATTCCCATATTCAGTGGACCGTGTCCCTGGGATCGACTTAGCGGCAGAGTCAGGAGGGACCTCTCCGCTGCTATCTTTTATTGCCTCGGTTTTCGATGTCGCTTGTTGCTTTCGTGCTTTGAGTTGGTTTTGGGATTTGCTTGTTTTCCTTGAACGGTTTCGATGGTTTTCATTGTTTTCGTTCATTGAACTGCACTTCAATTCCGAGATTGGAAAGAGAGGAAGAAGTATTGATCAAGCTGTTCGTGTGCAGGTGAACGAGCAGTAGGCGGCTTACGAGCGGAGTCGTGAAGCGCCTATTTTCTTCTCCCTTCCAAAAATCTAAGTGAGTGGCTACCAACCCGATTAGCTAGCCCTGCTTCCAAGCTTCACATCTAAAACGACTTGCATTCTTGTTGCCCCGATCAAACGATACCAAGTAATAATAAAAGAAACCAAGATAAAAGAGAATAGACTTGGTTAATACTGCTTGTCAAACAAACTTGTGAACGGTTACTTACTTGCATGCTTGTTCGTTCGGAATGTTCATCATATGCATCAATTTTAGTTAGAATGTATCTTCTTCTATAATTGTGCTATCAATGCATCATATTATGCATTACTCGTGTTGCCTCAACTGCGTGAATGGATAACTTAACTAAACATCGTGTGTTCGATCATGGACAACTTGTGCACAAGGGTATAAGTTCTGCGGACGGTCGCTGGGGCATTGGCACCGATCCGATCCGGGCGGAACATTGTGTGTAGTCATCATGTGCGGACTGGATGGCTTGCAACGCATCGTGTGTTTATCGTGTATCCATTATGAGCTCTCGTTGCATGCTATCCTAGTCCATGACTAGTCTATTATGGCTACCAAGCCAGTGATCACCTGTGGCATAGTCATCGTGTGCGGACTGGACAGCTTGTAACGCATCGTGTGTTTATCGTTGCATCCTATCCTTGTCCATGACTATATCCACCTTGTCTATTTAAACCTGTTGCATACTAACTTGTGTCTTCGTGGTAGGGAAGGCATGGTAAGTATTGTGCAGGTAATTCAGACGGGCAGGTAAAATCCACCGAACGGTGGCATGTTCATTTCAGTAAAATTCTATATGCTGCTTACTTGAAAATGAACTAAGACAAGATAGAAACCCACAAAATATGCATGCTTCATTAAAACAACGTGTTGATTGGTATAGTTCGGTTAGCTCGCCCTCACCAGTATGTTTCGACATGCTGACCCTCGTTGAAACAGGTTCTCCGCACTAAGGCGAACCGAGCGAGGAGCCGAAGTCGTCTTCCCGATCCAGTCCAGCTGTTGGCGCATCTTCACCGCGCCCCTTGAAGCATTTTGGAGTCAGAAGCTTGCAACTCTTCATACACAATGCAGCTTCGTGGCAAAGCCGTCCTCCAGCCGGGAGGTCTTCATCATTTGAGTTTGTAAAGGGATGTAATGTACAGGACTGCTATCTCATTTTGAGTCAACACTTTTGTAAGCCGTTCGGCATATTAGCTGACTCGTTCAGGAGTTTGTAATAGATGTTCATTATCAATAAGGAGAACTTTTCCATGTTTCAAATCTGTGTTTCAATTTATCTGCGTACTCTGAATATGTGCTCGTTATGCAAAATACTTTAGCCTTGTGCGGGCGCAATCCCAGGTCCGCACGGCATCACGATTCGGGGGACGCCCCAACGATTCTACGGAATCGGGTCGTGACAGCATCAATGATAAGCAATCCCAAATCCAGCCTTAATCTATCTTGTCTAATTCTCTGCATAATTCTTTTCCCATTGATCAAGAGTTCTGGCGCCAACCTACACAGACAACACATTGACTGCAGGTTGGGTAAATACATCCTGCTTCCACATAGCCAAGTTCTGCTAAAGCTTCGTACATACAAAAGTGAAGGGTCTACTAACTACTAAGTTTGCACGATAAAAAGTTGTTGGACCCCAAAGAATAAATGGTTAGGGGGCTTAAGGGTCAGTTACACTAGAAAGAAAATTGTGTAGGTGTAACTAGGAAATGTTGTAGGCAATAATTTAAGAAATGTTTAGGGGGAGCGTGTGGTGGTGTGAAGGAGTGCTTCTAGGCTTCAGTTAAGGATAGTGGCCGGAAGTACAGATAATTGCACGTAATGGTGTGTTGGATTGACAGTCGCTCATGAGGTTTGAACAGTGGTTGCAGGAGTATTGCATAGAAATGGAAATACTTGTTAGAGAAGTTGAAAGGAAATATTAGTCTTTTATGGGAATAGCTAAGGGTGATAGTTAGTTGACAAGGAGGAGGGTGACTTGTTTGGAAATAACTTAAGTGGGTTGGGTGATGGTATAGGAACATTGTTTCTTTTCTTGTATATGAAAGAGAGGGGGTATAGATGCTAGCGTGTAGGATCGCTAAGGATGGGTTGGGTGATGGTATAGAAACATTGTTTCTTTTCTTATGTCAGCAAGCAAATGCTCACAATTTGATAAGATTTGGGTTTTAATAGTTGGGTGAGCGTTCGGTTCTTTCTGGACACGCTACACTTTTAATTTAAATGAGAGAAAATTAGAGTATACATGTGATCTTATAAGGACTAGCTAGAAGGAATAAGTGAGAGTCGGACGCGAATGAGCGGGCGGATAGTATCGTGGCATTTGATCATCTAACCCCCTTCCCCTGATATCCACCTAACCCATCCTTAGCGATCCTACACGCCAGTGTCTATATCCCTCTTTTTCATGTACAAGAAAAGAAACAACGTTCATATACCATCACCAAACCCACTTATGCTATTTTCAAGCAAGTCACCCTCCTTGTCAACTAACAAGTAACAACTACCACCCCTAGCTATTCCCATAAAAGACTAAACTTTTCTTTCAACTCCCCCAGCAAGTATTTTCATTTCTATGCAATGCTCCTGCAACCTCTGTTCAAGTCTCATGAGTGACTGTCAATCCAACACACCATTACTTGCAATTATCTGTACTTTCGACCACTACCCTTAATTGAAGCCTAAAAGCACTCCTTCACACCACCACACACACACATGTTTGTCCCCACTCACTCTCATCTCTGGCACCCCTTCCCCCGAGCAAGAGAGAGGCATGGCCCCTCCCCCTAAACATTTATTAAATTATTGCCTACAACCTTTCCTAGTTGCACCTACACAATTTACTTTCTAGTGTAACTTACCCTTAAGTCCCCTAACCATTTATTCTTTGGGATCCAACAACATTTTATCTACACAAAATATCTTACTACACCCGAATATCAGGTCACAACATAAAATCAGTGACCTGCCCTGTGTCGTGTCTGCAACATACAATAGGACACACAAAAAATCAGTGCTTTGTTATTGCAATGTAGGTGCAAAAAGAATAGATGCACAGAAAGAGATTACCATCATGTGCTTTATCTTAGTTTCCTTGCTACTAGTATCTTCTGCTTCCTATGCTTTTCGTTGATTGTGTTGGGAAAATGTATTTTAATGGCTCGGACCGATAATGCATGATGTCTACTAATGATGCAACTATGTTCCTTTTGTTCTCTCGCAAGTTGAAGAGGAAGATTATCGATATGATCAATGAGTCGATCTTTGATTTCGATTTCCCAGCTATTAGTCTATGAAAGTAACGGTGGTTATTCGTTAAAGTTCATTGTTCAGACTTGACGGTGATACATTTGTTTTGTAACTATGAAAGCGTTCCCCAATTTACTTGTATTATATGTCATACTTCTGCTGCATTCTTTCTTGTTTTCTGTGTTGTTTCCTTTTCTTATACAAGATTAGTGTAGGATGGCTGTCGAGTACAAGGTGACTAGACGTTATGTGTCAATATTAGTATTCGCTAGCCTCATTAGTTTACTGCTGTCACTGGACAAGTTTGATGATATTCAACTCAGGTCTAAGAATAAGCTTTATATAAGGCGTTATGGTGCTTCTTTCCAACTGAATCACTCGATAGGATTTTGTTGTCCTTTTATTTTACTCTAGTTTTATTAATGGTGTTGTGAGTCTTATGACAGCCTTGCAAACAAGAGGAGATACCACATGATATCCCATCACCCTTCGCTTACACAAAGGATTGGCAATAAGTCCTTAACTCTTCAAGTAGTTGTTTGCTTTAGTTGTGAATGAATTTAGTAATCATATCCACAATGAGGTTCCATGGTGTATGATGTTTTGGCGATATTGTGCTAGTTGATTATCATATAGAAGGGTTAGCTTCTATAACATAATTGTGTAGAGAACTTTGGTAATAAAATTAGTACGACGAAAACGGATTATATAAAATGTAACTTTAACTAAAAGTCAAAACCAAACGAGGGATAGGTTCTTGATAGATAAAAGATATATAAGAGTAATAGTTCTTGGTATTACTGTTTAGGATCAATCACTCATTGCAATGGAGAAAGTGGGAAGGGTGTTGTTTATAGGGTTGGTTGATTGAAGTGAAGAAATCCTTTGTAGTCGCATGTTACCCTTAATGGCGTATGAAATCCTAGAAGACATTTATGTAACTAGATAGCTTTATGGATCTGAGTTGTTGGGGAATTAAAAAAACATGTCCACAAAGTGTGTCTAGCTAAAATGAGAATTTTACTATGGCTGAGTCACAACACATTGAAAGAGGATTAAAAAAGAGAATTTATTCCTGGTAAGTTGGAGGTAGTTCCAATTGCTGGTAATATGAGAAAAGGTCGTTTCAAATGGTTTGAACATGTGCAACGTAGAGTCAATAAGACATTAGTTAAATTGCTAGAAGCAGGGATACACCTAAATGAACTAGGATAGAAGGCTAGACCTAAATGAACTAGGATAGAGATTATAAAAAGGATGGTTTTGTTAATACTATAGAGGACGTGGCCCTTAAAAGAGATGAATGGAAGAAAATGATTCAAATAGCAGAACCCAAAAGTTTGGGATAAAGGCTTTGTTTTGTTGCTTTATTGGTTGAAAACACATGAAGGGTACAATTACAGCCATTCAGCATTCGGTCCTTAGAATTCTTAACAAAGGTATTAGCTACTGACAATGCTCCACAGCAGTTAGACCACTTGCCTAATTCTCTGCATATTTCTTTTCCCATTGATCAAGAGTTCTTGCGCCAACCTACACAGACGACACATTGATTGCAGGTTGGGTAAATACATCCTGCTTCCACATAGCCAAGTTCCGGTAAAGCTTCTTACATACAAAAGTGAAGGGTGTACTAAGTTTGCACGTGAGATCTTGTGCTACCTTGTTCCACCCTAACATCCAATATTCTAGTCCCATTTAGGAGGCCCTACTTCTTTTCTTTGTAACATCTTCCTGCTCTGTGTTTTACGTGCTAACGGTAACTTTATAATATGGACTTGTTCATGGCTTCTTCTCATGAAAGACGAGCCTGATTCTAAGGTACCAAGAAGAGTTCAGCGCCATGCTAATGACTGCTTGGATGAAGAGCAGCCATGGTTCCCCCTTTTTCTTTTTGTGGATTCTTCAAGCTAGCAGGTTTCTCACCTGCTTAAACTACACCACACTGATCAGACTAGATCCAATACTTTCATGTAGATTGATACGGTCCTCTTTGTAGGAGTCCAGGTGAGGAAGGAGAAACATATGAATTAGCCATGGAAATGAAGAAATTTCAGTAATAGAAGAAGAAATAGTTGGGGATTTGGAAATTCTAGGGTTTTTATTAGAGTTGTAAGGAAGAAGAAGAAGTTACAGATCTAAAGTAATTTGAAACTAAGAAAGCAACAATACATCCATCCCCTCTATTCTCCCTCCTTATCTTATTTATACTGAACTGATTACATGTATTAGCAGCTAATCGTAATTTGCTAATTGTACTAATTTGATGACTGTGCAGTGGAGCTGAGCTGGCTTGTTGCAGGTGACTGGACAAGAGAGCTTATTCCGTCACTCTGAAATGTTGAGTGCTGAGATCTACACTGCAAGATATGCAAGCTCTGATACTTGGTCACAACTTAGCTCTAACATTGAGTTCCTACACTGATACTACTGTGCTCACTGAACTGGAAATGGGGTCACATCAATATCCTCCCCTTAAATTGACCTTGTCCCAAGGTCAATGAAGGAGCAATTTGGATCCCAGGATCCCATACCCTCACTAGAGAACTGGCAATTGGACTGATACTAGTGCTGATACTTGTCAGCAACGATAAGAAGCAGACATTGACGTGTTCTCCTGGATCCCATATAAACCTCTGTTCAGTCATCCCCTTGTATACATCTGGTTCATCCAGGCATGTGGTAGCAGTTGCATGCTCACTTGAACAGATATCAGGAACACCAATTTCCTTTCCCATTTTGAACTCCCAAGTAAGCTCAACTGCAACAGCACTTGAGAACATTTTAAGAACATCTGGGTGTAGCGTCCCGCTCCGCATAGGCGCTATGTACAAGTGATATCGCCTTGCTTGCTCGAACGGAAGTCTTCTCGGAGAGTTTTCGACCGATTAATCAAAGTGAGTGGGCAGAACTGCATTCTCTGATTCTCGCATGCCTTAATAATGAATCTGAGTTTTTGAATGCTTGTTGCTAAAGAAGATTGTTTCATAAGAAGAATGATAGAACCTGCCTCAACATGCTAATAAGAAAACTCACATAGCTTGTCATTGAAACGAATCTGCTTGCTAGCCTAACTAGAGAACTGGAAATGCTTGTCTGAATGAGATAAAACCTTGCCATGCTAGTTCTGAGTATGAGAATTATTGCATGCTTAGTCACACGGACACCGCTATTGATCGAACCTCTGCCATGCTAATAACAAAGAGTAAAAGATTGCTTGCACTTATTCTTGATATCGCATGCTAGACTGGAATACTTGAATGCTCGTCCACAAGAGATAGAATTGCATGCTAGAGTTATAAGAACTGTTCTTGCTTGTTACTTGTTTAATGAGTTAGCTTTGCTTGAACATGCTTCATTGATTGCTTGTATCGAGATAGAACTTGGTGAATGGCTTGAACTTGTGTGATCTAGACTAATAGTCCACCGTGAGGCTTAAAAACCTTACTTACGGGGGGGGGGGGGGCTATTAGGCAAGTGTATTGAGAGAGTGAGCTTCGGCTATATGGACTTGATAGATGTGTTTGCTTGCGTGTTCTGGATTATGTGCATCATTTGGTATTGATAAGAGCTTGCATTCACGCATTTGGTCAGGACAACTTGTGCACAAGGTCATCTCTCGGGCGTTCCTGGGGCACTGGGATCGTTCGGCCTAGGAGAGATCTAGATACCCTGAGGCTTAACACACCTTACTTACGGGGGGGGGGGGGGGGTAGACCCGTCTATTAGTGAGATGCGCTTGTACGTCCCAACTGCTAATCCCGTTGAGGGGACCATCATATAGTTAGGGCGCATGCTAGGCTAGCCTTCTTGCATACCTAACTGTTTGATGCAGGGATGGACATGAAACTAGAGAACTGTATACATTATGTTATGCAAATTGTTGCTAACTTGTGTGTCTGCTGCAGGGATAGCCGCTCGGCCGTGGGTAAGAAATGAAATGAGTTTATGTATAGCCTGCTCGTTCTTTTAGTCTGCATCGTGAGTTATCTATTAGTGCTTCATGTATTCGCATCGGTTGGACAATGGTTGTTAGTGCAGAGCTGAACTTTGGTCACAGTTGCTAATAGTACCAGTATGTGAGTCATTGGATAGCTGGATTACCGCTGCCAATCCTGAGTTTCTCGGGGACCGAAATCATATAGATGTGTTTCCTTAATTGCTTGAGAGTATGATAGTCCACTTGATATGCTTGCCTTGATTCGAGATGATCAGTTTGCTAGATAAGCTTGCCCCAAGAGTTGATTATGTTGCACAATACATGCTGCGCACTGCACGATGAGAACACTGTCCCTTATAGTTGCTTGAATGCTTGAGTATCGAATATGCAAAACTGGTTTCCAACTTGTGTTTTCAAAAGATGTAATCTGACTAGTTCTGAGCTGCATGAAATGAACTTAGGTAAAAGTAGCAAGATCACTAGTAATGCAATATTTTGCCACATGATTACTTAGTGTGGGTTTCAGGGGGTGTAGCTTATGTTCAGTTGTTTTATCTCACCAGTACTTGTATAAAGTGCTGACCCACCAACAATTTGCTTGTTCTCAGGTGCCTGATCGTCCGAGGAAGCGATAGCCGTGCCTCATCCCAAGGAACCGGAAATCTGGAGTCGATGCGTGGAGCCGCATCGAGTTGTGCCTGCTTTGAGTTGCTTTTATATAGAGGGACATAATGTATGGAACGGTGTCATTGTAATCGAGAGAAGAGTGCTTGAGCGATTTGTAACCTCGGCCATGCGCCGTTTGTAACACTTGTGAATATCAATAAAAGAGCTTGTTTTTCATATGCCATTGTGTTCTTCACTTTTCTGTAATGTTATGTGCCGCTGCTTCAGTATTGAATAGCTTACTTGCCCTTGTATCAAAGCTTTGGCCTTGTGCAAGCGCACTTTAGGCTTGCACGGCATCACGCTCGTGCGAGGACGATCGGTTCCGTAGGGACCAAAGCAAGGACGAACGGCCCTGCGGGACCGGGACGTGACACTGGGACATTACAATATTCTTCAAGCCTTGACTTCGCTTCCTCATTTGATGCAATTATTTCACCCAAAAAATGAGCACATTGTTTCTCCATCTTGCTACTAAGGGATGTCCCATGAGTAAGAGGTCTAACTATCAATGTTCCATTTAAAGCTTCTTCGAGGTCATCAAAAGCAATAGCCATTTTAATTGAAATCTCAGAGTAACTTGTACTGAGAATTTGGATTCCTGGATCCCATATGGTCATCACCAAAACATGGAAACCCCCTCCATAGGCCCCAAGATTGTTCAGTAGAAGCTCCTTGGTTTTTTCCATATTTGTTTCAGCATTTTTCAGAATTTTAAGAACTTGGTTAGTCAAAAACACTTCCCTTGCATTATCAGTATTCCCAAGAAGAGTTCGACTGCCTCTCTGTTCTGGTAATAGAATGCTAGCAATTTTAGGAATTAAGGGAGTAGATATACCTGGATCCCATTTTATGAATTTCTGATCCATGCCTCCTGTATCCCACCCCCCTTACGAGCTTCTCCAGCACATTCCTATGGTTACATGAGTACACTGATGCCACAGATCCAAATTTGCGTTTATTCCTTCTCATGAAGACGCCATTTATCTCATTGTCATCTGTTCCAAATATTGCAACAGGAATTGCACGATCACTAACTGGAGCACCATGTGGTTCATATGCCACAACATATTGACAGCCCAATCCTTTGTCTTTAACCATTGCATCTCCCAAAAAATCAGCAAGCCATTTTGCAGTAATTACAGCACATGCCTTCTGCTCTCCATAATGAACTAATGATTTACTCATTGTGCTTAATTCTGATATGTAATCAAGCAACTCACTATTAGCAATATCAATTCCTTGATTATCCAAAAGATCTAACCATCTGTTTGCAACAGCTGCAACTGCTGCATAGCACTCCTCTAAAGTTGTTCCATGTAGGAATTTGTCAAAAACCTCTGCCTGGAAAACTTTGATGAGCTTAAGTTCACCTCTTCTTTTGATTTCAAAACCTTTGAGTTCTGCTAAGGTTCCATCATCGTTGAAAACATCATACCTCTTCTTGATTAAGATTCCTTCTTCCTTTGAAGCTGGAAGAATCATTGCCTTGTATTGCCCATCAACTTCAAATTCAATTGAGCTTTCACTGTCCGCAGTATATGTCTTGGTAACTGGATCTTGAAGAGTCTGATACGGATCATTAGTGTTGTTTCGTGCAACATCAACATTAAGCATAACACATGGGTTTAAACTTTTGAGCTTTTTCTTCCCATCCCCAGTTTTGAAAGTAAAATTTTCAGAGAAATATCCAAGAAGCACACACCATATGCCATCTGTAGACTTTTGAGCACTTTCCTCACCCTCCTCGTCGGCATCTACATCCTTCTCTCCTGCTGGAATTTCATCACCAACATGATTATGGCCAAGTAAATTGACAACAACCATTGTAGCATCTTCATCAATGTTCCTTATTGATCGTTCTGATTGTCGGAGAGACGACTGCAAATGTTGAATGTTTTGCTTAATACTCTGAACCGAAGTCATGGTCTTATTTTGATGCTCGCTTGTCAGTGAGTGGAGGACCAATCCCTCCATAGTTACACATTCAATTTTGCACCTGCGGCACCAACTTGTGCTGCCAAGCTTCCTCACGGGCATTTCATCAAACACATTCGGTTCGGACTCTTCTTGCTCCTGTAGACTCCGAAATTGTCGCTGCGGTGGTCTCGTACTGCTGCTGCGGTGGCGTATCATAGCCGTAGAGGTCCGGCGCAAGTGGTGGTGGTGGAGGCGGTGGCTCCATGGCCGGAAAGTACGCGGGATATACTACTCTCCTATAGTCCATCCAATTATCCAAAATTGTTAATCTGTGATCTAGGTTTTGCAGCGTACCTTGGAGAGATCGAAAACTCTCCTCCACGATTTGTTCACGAGGATCCTCCGGGAACCCTAATTGTGAGCTCAATGTCGAACTTGGTGGTTGTGGTGGCGGAGGTAAACAAAACGGAGTTGAGTACGGATGTGGTTGCTGACATTGCGGTGATGAAGTAGATGATTGCAGCTGAGATCCCCATCCATCCGAGAGATTTTCCGCCGGACGTCGCTGCTCCTCCGGCGAGCTTTGTCGGACGTCATGGCTCCAAGGATTCGAGGGCTCTGATACCAATTGATACGGTCCTCTTTATAGGAGTCCAGGTGAGGAAGGAGAAACATATGAATTAGCCATAGAAATGAAGAAATTTCAGTAATAGAAGAAGAAAGAGTTGGGGATTTGGAAATTCTAGGGTTTTTATTAGAGTTGTAAGGAAAAAGAAGAAGTTACAGATCTAAAGTAATTTGAAACTAAGAAAGCAACAATACATCCATCCCCTCTATTCTCCCTCCTTCTCTTATTTATACTGAACTGATTACATGTATTAGCAGCTAACCGTAATTTGCTAACTGTACTAATTTGATGACTGTGCAGTGGAGCTGAGCTGGCTTGTTGCAGGTGACTGGACAAGAGAGCTTATTCCGTCACTCTGAAATGCTGAGTGCTGAGATCTACACTGCAAGATATGCAAGCTCTGATACTCGGTCACAGTTGAGCTCTAACATTGAGTTCCTACACTGATACTACTGTGCTCACTGAACTGGAAATGGGGTCACATCATAGGTCAAAGCAGAGTTGTTCAGCTCAACAAGTTTTCCTGGGTAGCCATGGCCAGGCATACTCCTGTTCTTGTTCCTCTACTCGATAGTTCTCTTGTTGGCAGTTTACCGAGTATTTCCATATGAAACAACATCCCTTTGTTGTAACTAGGCCTGGTTTGGGATTGATGCTGCTTTTCAAAAGGTAGCAGCTTTCGAAAGCAGCCTCCATCTGCTTTCAGAAGCTTGCCCCAAAATTGAACTAGCTTTTCAAAAGTTTTTTTGATAAGCTTCTATTACCAAACAGTTTTGCCACTGCTTTTCACAAAAATAAGCAGAAGCAGCAATGATAAGCAATCCCAATTCCAGCGTTAATCTTTCTTGAGCCAGAGTGCTTTTGATGGCTATCCGACTTCTCAGTTCCACGTTTTACTCTCATGCTCTTCTATCGTGCTATAGCCGGGCATATTGATATTACCATCTAAAGTGTGTGGCCATCTCCAAGAATCCTCTTCATCACCAACAAGTTAAGCAAGAATCTCATTCAACAATTCCATCTGACAGGAAAGCTCTCAGTTGATCCTCTCTTCTCATACCATCTGTCAACCTGAAGTTGCTGATATTGTGATTCAATAATTTCTAGTCAATCAATGAGGGATATTCATGTTTGGCGTACTAATCCAGAGATTTCCCTCCACTCCATGTTCCTCTTTCTTTCTTTCAATGTCATTTACTTTTCACCGCTTGAACCCAGAGGTTATTCCTTTCGAGTCAGAAGTGAAGGTGCCTGCTTACCCAGTAGTACTTTATTGCGTACTTGCAGTTTTATTTATTTATCCCAAACCTCTTTAAAAACACCCATACAAACCTTTTACCATTTCCTTTGCATAGAAAGTTCCTCGGTTTCCTCTCCATCTGTTTAAGAACTCTTTCTGGAACCTTCCTTTTCCTCCATATCTAGTAAATTTAACCAACATGTTTTAAGTTTGGTGGCTTAGCGCACAATCTGTTCCAGGATTTACGGACAACTCTCCATTAAAGTTGGAAGATGAAAATTTTCGACAATAGCCACAATTAGAAGATAAATTTGGCCTTATTTGTCTATTCTCTTTGAAGGCAGCTCATGATTTGTTATGTGCTACATGTGCAACAGATTATGACATGACAAAGAGTTAGGAGAATGACCCAGCATTGGGGGAATTAGATACCTTTAACTTAATTGAAGGAAGACCATCCGATCGTAGCTTATGACACAACCTATTCCAGGATTATAGACGACCTGATAGACAGTTTGAAGATGAAATTATGGACAACAGCCATGAATCATGACTAGAAGATAAAATTAGTGTTATTAGTCTATATGTTTTTCGTTTATGCCATAAATTAACTTATACTGTGGGTGAATATGTGCTTTTCTGCAAAAAAAACCTTGAAGTCCGTCATTTAGAGAGCTTTTGTCAGTTTCATCTTTGTTGAAATCTCAGAAAAGTTCTCTTGTATGTCAAGGCAAATCAAAATGGAAGGACTTCGATTATAGTACCTAAACCATGGGTCATATTTCACCTGTCTGGTGTTGATTAAGATTTGTTGCCATGGGCAAACCAAAAAGTAAGAAATAAGTAACTTAACTATATTGAAGATTTGAATGAATCAGCTGCTTTACTTTTGGTTCAGATTCTGACACCACTTGAATTTATATATTGCATATTCTATCAAGTTGGACTGGAAACATAGCCGAGATTTTTTTTATTCATTATCTTAGTTTGCTAAGCTAAGCCATTGTGGTCATTTGCTTTCTAAAGCGATTTATATCTTTTTCAAAACTTTGCAACTTTGACGAATGGATTGGTGTCATGGAAAGAACTAGCTATTTTATGTACCAATTATGTATTGGTCAGTCTACCTGCTACTTGATCCTATGCCTAGAAGGCTAGAAGTACAAGTAATTTAGGTATTGTAATTGATGGATTTTTAATTTTGCTTTGCTAGGTGAATTTGATGGAAGTTACTCTGATGAGTAGGAAGAAGGTAAAGCAGTCTGAAGATAATTGTATAGTAAATAACGCATGTGTCAACCCTAAGATTAGGACATTGATTTCTTTCTTTATCCCTAAGATTGTTATGGATCTATATTAAATTGTACTGTTTTTCCCAATGGGAGAAGTTTTTTTAGCAGTTCAAATTTGAAGGTTTTCGTCTTTTCGGATTGTTTTTGCACATAGCTTTGAATTGTGAGATCTGGTATTTGTCTTAGTTTATTTTTAATTAATGGTAGCATTTTAAAGGACTTCTTCCTGCTAAAGGGTGATGTCTCTTCTTTATTCTGTTTATGGTTGCGTTTGTGACGAGTGATTCTGTACACTATTGGCTTGTTTTGTTGTATTTATTGTAAAAATGGTTACAACTCCTAGATCATCCAGTATCTTAGCTGTTCTTTTATGAATGCCGACTTTTCAAAAGAATCAATTCATTCCTTTCCTGTTCTAAATTTCTTGCTAACAAAAGCCTCTTTAGCAAGTTGTTTATGTCTTTAAATTTTGTCTCCAGTTCTTCTTATATAATATGATCAGTTGGCTTTTCATGGCCATGTAGGTAATTGCCAAGATATAATATTGTAGCATGTAGGGGGTAGAAGATCATAAAATTCTGATGTATCTTCTCTACAAATGCAGCAAAAGCCATAGACTTAAAGGTTTTGGCCATTGAGTCGGGTGATATAGTAATGTGCGCGTGCATAAAAATTGTTGAAATAAATAAATAAATATGAATTTATTATAAAAAAAATATTATTTTTAGGATCTGAGCTCAAGCAACTAAGAAAAATGTCTTCACCTTAGCCACTTGAGTTGAAGTTGTTTAGTTATAAAATAAATTATATTAGATAGTTAAATACTTAAAATTTTTAAAAATAATTAATGGAGTATTCAAGTAGTTATTTAGTTATCTTCTTCTTATTTTTAAATTCATTTAAATTGATGATATATATATATATACGGCTTGGACGACTCATTTTTTAGCCGTTTTTAGTCGCATTATAGTAGTACTAGTAAATTTACATGCGTTGCACGTAAGATAATTTCTTCTTCTTCTTATATTAATATAAAATTGTTTAAATATTGTTAGAATAAACGTAGAAGAAGGAAAAAGAAAATAGGAGAGAAGATCTCTTATTCGTGTAATCACATAGTGGAAGGGAAAGGCCTAATTTATACAACCCAATGAATGTGTAATACTAATATCAAGCCAATGTGGGACTAAAATATAAAGTTGGAATCCAACCCTTTAGTAACCCACGTTATAACAAATATATTTAAATTAAAATTACATTAGTATAGATGTTTATATAAAAGTTAGAATTTGTTATATATTTGATTATATTTTAATTATAATTTGTTATTCCTATATTTTTACTTTTACTTTTCATAAAGAGTCTTAAAACAGTTAGTCGTCTAAACGTATATTCTCAAGTAATAAAAAAAAAAATAATAATAATATATAAATTTAACTAATTGTTTAACTACTTAATTTTATCTAATTATAAACAAACACCTCTTCTAACTAATGTAGTTAAGGTGTGAGTTATTCTTCCTGGTTAGTTGGATTCAAATCTTTCGAGTGTTATTTATAACTAATGTAATTTTTTTCAACAATTTTTTTCTTATTATAAATTTTTTAAAAATAATTAATTGATGATATAAATACGATTTAGACGACTCTATTTTGAGCCGTTTTCAAGTCCTCTTATATATAACTAGTAAATGCATATAGAATATTTTTGAATTTTTTTCAAAAAATGTCTAAAATATTTTTGATTTTTTTTTCAAAAATTGTCTAAAATATTTATGAAAAATATATATATATATAATATTTTTTTTCAAATATTGTTGAAAATAGTTTAAATATTTATAAATTTAGATTTGTTATATATATATATATATATATATATATATTAGAGATAGTGATATTCGCGTGATTTATAAAAAAATTTCAAGCCCTCCTTATTATAATTTTTTTCAAATATATATATATATATATATATATATATATATATATATATATATATATATATATATTAGATTTATAAAATTTATTGATATTATTGAAAAAATTAATAAAAATTTAAATTATATTAAAATAGTGTAAATTTGATTTGAATATATATATATATATATATATATATATATATATATATATATATATATATATATAGTTTAAATATATTTTGAATATCAAATATATTTTTATTTGGATTTGTTATATATATCTTTATATACATTTGAATATATGTTTAGGTAATTATAATAATTTTAAGATGTTTTTATGTAAGGAAAACACTTGAACGGATAGTTAATTTTTTTTTTTTATTAAGTGGTTGAGTATTTACTTACGGCTTAGACGGCTCATTTTTGAGCTAGAAGTCGAATTATATATATATATATATATATATATATATATATATATATATATACTTACTGAATATATGTTTACGTAATTATAATAGTTTTAAGATGTTTTTACGTAAGAAAAATATGTACACGGTTGTTAGAATTTTTTTAGAAAATTTTAATTATTAAGTATTTACTTACGGCTTAGAAGGCTCACTTTTAAGCCATCTAAAAGCCGCAATATAATAGTAGAGATAGTGATATTCGCGTGCATAGCACGTAAAAAAGAAAAAAAAATTCTTGATATAATTAAATAGAAATTTAAATTATATTAAAATAGTTTAAATATAATTTTAATTAAAAATTATTATAGATATATTTTTAGAATTTTGGATATATATATTTCAAAAATATCATTTAGCTGGTTTAAATATATTAAAATAGTTTAAATTATATAAAAATTTAAATTAGGTAGAATTTTAGAAATTTTTTCGTAAGGCTCGATGAAGGATATACACACATGACATTTAAAAGAATTTAAAATAAATAAATTATGTTAAGGATTTACAAACTGTTTGGACAGCTCACTTTTGAGTCGTTTTCAAGCTGCATTATATAGTAGAAGATACTAGCAACGTGCATTGCACGCGCATAAAAAAATTGTTAAAAAATAAATTTAAATTTATTATAGATACAATTGGTTATAAATAAATTTAAATTTAAATTTAAAAAATAAATTTAAATTTAAATAAATTTAAATTTTTAACTAATTATTTTACTACATAATATTATATAACTATAGCCAAATATTTCTTCTAGCTCATGTGGTTAAGGTGTGAGGTATTCTATTTGGTTGGTCAAGTTCGATTACTCATGACATCATTTATAACAAATTTAATCTTTTAACATTTTTTTTATGTAATATTTTTAAATAAATGGTGGAGGATTTACAAACGGCTTAGACGGCTCACTTTTGAGCCGTTTAAGCCTCATTATATATACTAGTAAATGCACGTGTGTTGCACATAAAATAAGTATTTTTTAATATTATTATAAAATAGTTTAAATATATTTTAATTATAATTTATTATGGATATATTTTTACTCTTTATAAAAAGTCTTGAAAATGCTAACCGTCTAAGCTGTATTGTATATCCTCATGTAATTAAAAATTAAAATTTAAAATTTAAATAAAATTTAACTAATTGTTTAACTACATAATATTATATAACTATAATCAAACACCTCTTCTAGCTAATGTGGTTAAGGTGGGAGGCATTCTTCTTGATTGGTCAAGGTTAATTTTTCATGACGTTATTTATAACAAATTTAATTTTTTTTCTAACAAATTTTTTTACCTAAGATTATTTTTAAAAAAATAAATGATTGAATATTTATAAACAGCTTAGATGAAATTATACTATTTTTTGTATTTTTGACAAACATATGGCATGTTAATTGGTATTATTTTCATCCAACTAAGAGAATTTTGTATAATACACTTTCAGGTACATAACAGCTTCCTTCAATTAGAGATACTGGGTGTCAATCTTGGCACAGGTAAGTGCATTCTCAAAGAAAGAAAATTTTAGCGCCATTTTCATCTCTGTATAGTTGCAGGTTTCCTCCTCCTCAGGAGCTTCTCCTTGGCTGCACTAACGATTCCTGACGGTCCTTCGACATGCACGTTTCGCCGGAGCCGAGGCCTCGTTTGTTTTTCGGAAAGGAAGAAAAACAATTCATTGCTCTTTCTTTTCTTTGAAAAATTATAATTTCGATTTTTTTTTTTTCTGTTTTTGGCAAGGTCCGAAAATTGAAAAAAAAGAAGAAGTGAATAATTGGGATTGAAAAAATGAATCCATGGGATGAGTGGAAGAAATCTTTGAAAATTATTTTCCTTTCCTGCTCTTTTTATTTGGCATCCAGATACAGAAAATGAATAACTTTTTTTTTCTCTCGATTTTGCGATCCATTCTTATAGCTGTTTCCTAAAGAAAGACGTAGGAAAGTCCATAACCGTTGTATGTATGCAGAATCAGTATATTGGAAAAGAAAAGTCGATTCATTCTCATTGTTTTCCATTATTTGGAGCCAAGTAAAAAAAAATGGAAAAGAAAATAATTTTCAAAAAAATAATAATAATTAGTTGAAAAATAGGATTTTTTTTTCATCCACTCCAAGAATTTATTTTTCCACCTCCAAAGACTTACTTTTCTTGCCAATTTTCTGATCTTTCTAAACAATGAAAGAAAAAAAAAATTTGATGAAAATTATAGTTTTAAAAAAAGAAAATAATAATAAATAAAGACTTAATTTCCTATCAGTTCCAATCCGCAAAAAAATGAAGCCTAAGGGGGTGTCAAATGACCAAAATAAATATTTTATTGGAATCACAAGAGGGAAAATAAAATTAAAAAAAACCCTCGTTCATCTCTTCTTCCATCACTCTTGCTGAGAAAGAGGAGGGCCAGTTCTCTCTTCTTCTTCTTTTTGTCAAATAAAGTGCCAATTGCTTTCTGACAGGTAGCCCAACCTTGCCTCAAAATAAATATTTAAAATATGTTATTTTTATCTAATCTAAAATATTTTTGGTGAACATCAACACTAGTTTTTACTACTAGTTTGACATGTGGTAACTTTTTAATGGAATGATGAATATCTACTCTAATTTTAGTGGTGAAGAAAAAATGGACCGGTAGAATCAGGGTGAGAAAGAGAGAGAGAGGACCATGCTATTTTTTGTGTTCAAATTTTCTTTTCCTGAAAAGTTAATAAATTAGTTTCTAGATTTTTATTTTTTTTATTAACTACCAAAAAAATGCTTTCAATGGAATATTTTGGTCATTTGACATAACAAGTGTCCTCAAAACTCAGGCAAGAAATACTGATACCAGGAACTAATGGTAAAGTATAAGTTGCCAATATGGACACTTGAATTTTGTGATTTGAATAATATTTCTAGACGTGTGAAGCAATTGGTTTTCATTCTTCATTTTAACAATTAGGTATGCTTCAATGGTTTTTCATATTGATATGCCTTTCTAAGAAACTTTTATGTCTGGGCGACATTTTATATATATATATATATATATATATATATATTTTCAACTATAAATAAATGTCTCAAATGGTCAGTCTCGGACATTAAACTGGTAAAATATTAAAAAAAAAATTCAAAAATTGTTGAAAATATTTATATATATATATATATATAACATATATTTTTTAAAAATATTGTTGAAAATAGTTTAAATATTTGCAATTTTTTTTTAATTATATTAAAATAGTTTAAATTTGATTTGAATATATGTAAATTAAAATTTGTTATATACATATGTTTGTAAAACTGTGGATATATGTTTAAATATAAAAAAATAGTTTAAATATATTTTGAATATTGAATATATTTTTATTTGGATTTGTTATATATATCTTTATATACATTTGAATATATGTTTAGGTAATTATAATAATTTTAAGATGTTTATAGTAAGGAAAACACGTACACGAGTAGTTAAAAAGTTTTTAGAATTTTTCATTATTGAGTGGTTGAGTATTTACATACGGCTTAGACATCTCACTTTTGAGCCGTCTAGAAGCCGCATTATAATAGTAGAGATAATGATAACTATATTTCATTGAAATCTGCTGAGTAAATATTTATATGAGACCATTTTTAGGTTATTTCTAAAGACACATCCAAAGTTATTCATGACAGTCCAATTTTTAGGACCGTCAAATTTTTTTGACAGTCGTTCAAATAGGTAGAACTGTCAAATTTTTTGATAGTCCTAAATCTTTAATACTGTCAATTTTTGTGACAATTCTTTCAATTGGTATGACTGTTGAAAATTTTGACAGTCCTACATTTTTGGAACTGTCAATAAGATTAACAGTCATTCCAATAAGTAGGATTTGTCAACAAATTTGACAGTCTTAATGGACTATCATGAGTGAGTAAGGAACGATGTGCTTTAGAAATAATCTATTTTTATATGCCACATAGATATAGGAAAACTTATCAAGGGCTCTTACATGTAAAGTCCTTAATAGAACCTCTTTATTTTTAATATTTGTGCTTATTTAGGATGGAGTCTTGAGAAATTTTTGTACACAATTTTTTTATATTTTTTTTAATGGACAAGTTCCATACAGAGACCTTTTTCTAAGAAAAGCCCCCGTTGAAGAAAGGCCTTAGATTAAAGACATAAAGTGCATCTAATTACAACAGCAAATATCTCCATACAAAATATAAAAATTAACATATATTTTGAATTTTTTTAAAACTATCAAATACTTCCATTCTTTCTATTAAACAGTTAAAAATTTAAGATATACCATCACTCTTTTAACCGATTTTTGATTATTTTACAAAGAATGTAGACATTTGGTTAGTTTTTTAAAAAAATTTAAAGTAATACTAGTTTCTATATTTGTGATATTTTTCTCTGAATTAATTTTTAAATTTAGTTTTTAATAATTTTAATTTAATTTTAAATATATATATATATATGTGTGTGTGTGTGCGGAAGAGGGGAGAGAAAGTTAGTTTTTAACGTAATTTATTTTTAATAAAATCGTTGATGATATAAATCTACTTGGACGGCTCATTTATCTTCTTAATAAAATAACAAAAAAAATAATATCTTATTAACAAAAAATATAATATTGATAATAAATATTAGTATAGATAATAATAAATTAATATAGATAATCAATTATTAGATAATAATAAATTAATTAATAGATTAAATCAAACTAAAAAAAAAAACCGAACCAAACTAAACTAAATCCAATTATACGGTCCCCTATGTACAAATTTTTTAAATTTCTCCCCTTAGGTGCAATTGGTTCAAATTTTGTCCCTTTAGAAGAAAAAAATGTTTTATTTTTTTATTTTGGGACAACACAATTTTTCTTCCTCTTCCTACTCTCTTCCTCTTCCGGTCCTAAACTCTAAAGTTCGCAGCAATTGACTGTGAAGATGAAGATAATTAATAAACCTACACAATCAAGCCATCAAACCTAATTTTTGGTTCCAAATTTTCTAAAATATATTTTTCTTTTTCTTTTAGATTTTTATATTTTATGTGTAATAAATATTTGTTATATATATATATATATAATATTTTTTTTTCCAGAAGTTCACGTTATTTTCGAAGTTTCAAACTCTATTATTAAATTTTTTTTATTTTTATTTTTCGCATAATATTAGGGACCCGACGTAACGTTCGGAACTTTGTGCACAGTGCATTGCATGTCTTTGGGTCCACTGCCTCCCAACTCCTACCATTTTATAAATGGAAGGAATAATACGCCCCTGTGTCCGATTCACCGATCTTCTGCCACCCAACCATGATCTTATACCTCTCCTCGGTAACCACACGAGTCACTTTAAATCGATTTCGAATTCTATTAGTGAAATAGAAGTTTCGAAGCAGAAACATAATATTTGGGACGATAAGGACCGTTAAAATTTTGGTTGTCCCAGGAATGTACAAGGATTGTCAAATTTTGATAGTCTTGAAGTCAAAATGTTCATAATTCTGTCAAAATTTTGGTAGTACGCGTAATAAAGTTTAAAAAATAAATAAAAACATTGTGACACGCTGGAAATGAGATTTTGATGCAAACAACATCTGGCTTAATAAACAAACCAACTGATAAACAACAAGATGGTTCGTAAGGGTTGTTACTACGTCCTCGTCAATCGGTCACAAGAAACCAACTAAATACCAAATCAAGAAACCCCTAGCTCTTCCCAAAACTGCTCCAATCAAAACAACCCCCCCTCCTTCCTCGACCCCTCCGGAACCCTAACCCTAGCTACATGATTCTCGAGCTCTCCCGCCACCTCCAGACCCCCCAGATCACCACCATCGCCGGACTCTTCGGTTGACCGAGGCCCCCGACCCTGATGGTCCGGTCGATCTCGCTGACAAAGATCGTCAGCCCCTGCCTCAAGCCCTTCTACTCCGACCGGGACGCCGGCGATGGCGCGGTCCTCCGGACGGAGAAGCTCCTGTGGTACAAGGACCTCGGCCAGCACGCCGCCGGGGAGTTCTCCATGGCGGTTGTCCAGGCCAACAACCTCCTCGAGGACGGGAGCGAGATCGAGTCGGGCCCGCTCAGCTTCGGCGACCGGGCCGTGCCGGAAGGGACGTTCGTCGGGGTTTACGACGGACACGGCGGCCCGGAGACCTCGCGGTACATTAGGGATCACTTCTTTCAGAACCTCAAGAGTAAGTAGTGACCGCGCGAAATTTATTTACAAAGGGAAGGGGTTGGGGTTTGTCTCTCTCTATGCTGTAGAGATGTGCACACGCTTCTATAAAAATTGCACCTTTGTTAAATTGATTATCCTACTATATTGTTTAATCGTAATTTCACATCAAGAGGAATAATTGCAGGCGAGGATGTCACTTGGGTCTGTCTCTGCTGTAGAGATGCGCACACGCTTCTATAAAAATTGCACCTTTGTTAAATTGATCATCCTACTATGTTGTTTATTCGTAATTTCACATCAAGAGTAATAATTGAAGTCGAGGATGTCGCTCGGCAAGGCGGGAAGGCTTGTCACTGCACCGTGGGGGCCGCCCCCTCCATAATAAGACACGAACATGATATATTTTGGTCTACCCTAGTGTTTTGGAATGCTTGTGTCTGGTACGTGTCTGATACGATACGGCACGGCATGGAAGCATGGAAACAAACATGGACATCTATAGTTTCTTTTTTCCTGGCTGCTATATCTCGAGCGTACTCAAACCGACATAAAGGGGAGTTCGTGGTGGCGATGCCTTTTTTAGAATTAATAGGGTTTTCATAGCTTAGAGTTTTCCCCTTTTTTTGTTATCTTCATGGATTTGTTTGAGGGTTATTGTGGTCAAATCTTGCTTACAGTTGGCACGGTCTGATAGTTCTGTGATAATTATGGTTGAGTTCAAATTTCTAGTTATAAAGAAAGGCGAGGGCTCAAATATTACGGAGTATGATTGCATACTTCTGTATTGTATTCTCTGATTAGTTTGTTTTTGTCCATTTTCGTGTAAGCTGATTCTTATGTTGTTATTTTTTTCTTTCTTCCTTTATCAATACCTAGGATTGTTATGGTTATCTCTCCTTCCCAGTCATAAAAATTTCATCTCTGTGAGCTTTATGGTTTTATAATCAAGTTCCTGTTTCAATAGATAAATAGGGTTAAGGTTGCAAACACTTAAGGAGGAAGAATTTTCTATCTGATTAATATTGTCATCCTGATCATAAGGTTGCTTATTTAACCTAATGGGCTTGCAAATAACCTGATATTGAAAGATTTATATGTTTTGAATTGTTTATATTGTTTCTTTATCCTTTATAGTTCATACTACCAGTAGGATATTTCGGTTTTTAACTTTTTTGTAGATGATTTGTTATTTTGTTCGCCGTTGGTTCATTAATGAATATTGATTTAATAGGGTTTGTGCCTGTCAAGTAACACCCAAGTTTGTTTGATAAAAAGATTATAAATGACCTTCCTTGTTCTATTTGAATGATACTTGGATGATCTTTCACGGTTTTTGTGTCACTTACTTTTTGTCTTCATGGGTTGGATTTGAATCTTATCTTTCCCTTTGATGTTTAGCATATCATTTTCTCTATAGCTACTATATCTGATCATATAATTGTGTGGGATTGCAGGATTCTCATCAGAACAGCATGGCATGTCAGGAGATGTAATACGTCAAGCATTCTCAGCCACAGAGGAGGGATTTCTCTCTATTGTCAGAAAGCAGTGGCTAAACAAGCCTCAAATTGCTGCAGTTGGTTCATGTTGTTTGGTGGGTGTTATATGTGGTGGGATTCTTTACATTGCAAATGCTGGAGATTCTCGTGTAGTATTAGGTAGATTTGAAAGAGATATTACAGATGTTAGTGCTGTGCAGTTGTCAGTGGAGCACAATGCAAGCTATGAATCTGTGAGAAATGAACTCCGTTCTCTGCATCCTCATGATTCACAGATTGTGGTATTGAAGCACAAGGTTTGGCGTGTGAAGGGTCTTATACAGGTATTTCCTTGATGTGGATTATAATGCACTTTTATCACAATCAACTGATGTTGGATAGATATGCATCGTCATACGAACATGACGGATTCAAAATTCAACATTTTTACAAACTTTAGGATACAGTACGAAATTGATACAGTTATACATACACAATAGACACGTATACTTATATACATATTTTATGTATTACATCTTGTTAGTCTATGTTTAGTCCCACATCGGGTATACTTGTATGAGGAAGATTCTCCTCCCGTATATATGTACTCAAACCACTCAATAAAAAATATCCCAACGATTGAGAATGTCTCATCTTGGACCTAGCTCTGTACCCTTCCAAAAAGATCCTAGTCATCCATCTCATTGTAAACTAATCTATTCATCCATCCATTATCCTCTACAAACCTAAACTTGATCCCCAACATCTAGGAAACCCTAATCCTCTTAATCTTCTTCCCCATCCCTCTCTATACCAAACCCTAACACTAATCAAAGTGCTTTCCATTGTCATTTCTCCATATTTCTACTTTCTAGTGTATTTTTTCCCTAGGGAAACCATAGATTCACTCCCAAGAGAAAATTATTGCAAGTTGAACTTTCTAGTAATGTCCAACTTGGGGGAGAGTTAGCCAGATATTATGGTACCGTACTCTATGTATCTGTCTCTGCACAATCTCTCAACTTGACGTTTACCGTGTTGTGTTCGACTTCTCCAACTTTATTGCATTGTGTCCGCGTTTCCGACCTCTCGACTTTACTCTATCATGCGTCATGTGTGCTGTCTCTACATGTGTTTTTGTAGGTTGTCCCTTGACTTTTACATCGATGTCTCGTCTTCTGACTATGTCTTGTGTCCTCTCGTGCGTCTACATCTCGACTTTTACTCTGTCGTGCGTTTGAGTCTACTTCTCGACTTATACTCTGTCATGCGTTCTCGTACGCACACCGCTACTATCGGCTCTATAACGCGTCCTCGTGCGCAAACCTATACTATTTACTTTCTTGAGTCATATGTCAATCTTTACTGCTATAAGACTGCTGTTGTTTTTCTCTTGAATGCGTTTGTCAATTGATGATGCTGTTTTCACTATGATGTTTAGTTTTTTCTACTTTTCCTTTCTTATTTATCTTTTATGCTCTAGCTTGAGGGGGAGTGTTAGATTTAGTAAGTATTAGAGTTGTTCTAGTTAATGGATCTATGTAGTTACTTTAGTCTCACATTGGGTAGACCTTTATGGGGGAGGCTTTCCTCTATATGTGTACTCAACCGCTCAATGGAATTTTTAAAAAAGAAAAAGAATCAACGGTCCACTCACAGGAGAACCCTTTCCCCCACAGGCACTAATTTATTTTAACATCTAATTAGATCGGGTAATTATTCAAATTAAGAATGTTAGCCATCCCACTTTTCCCAATTTACTTTAACTTAATAATATAGATGCCTGGTTTGGATTATGGATAGTGACTAGGTTCTGATTTTTTTTTTTTTTGAAATGAAAAAGGACCTGTTGCTCACGATTATGTTTTACGAGCACATTTTACGAGCATGACAATGCCAAACCACTTTCAGCCATGTCTTTTGGTCATGGAAGCATCATGTTGGACACATTACAGTCATCTGTCGGACTATTAATAAGTATAATGTCTGAGCAACCTAGAACGAATATTTATTAATTTTTTTAAGATTCACCTTGAATGAACTCTTACATTTCATGTTTAGTTTTTGGTGTCAGATTCAGATATCAAGTTGGGTGTTTTGTTTGGGGGGGTGGGGTGGGGGGCGTGGGGATGATTTGAGGGGATAGATGATACGGCTTCCCAGTGTTCTAAATGATGTTCAAGGCGGGCGCCTAGGCGCGAGGCAGCCTCTCTCCGCACCACTTTTGACATTGGAGGTGGAGTAGAGATTGGCGGGTAGGCGGAATGTTACTCTAAATCTTTTTCCCTGTGACGGGATTGGCGGGTTCGGCCGGAGTAGTTATTCCGTCTTACTCTAAATTTTTTCTACTGTGGTTTCCTGGAGAAAGGGGGAGGTTTTTTTCAGTACAGAGAGAACATTTGAAGCTGTAAATGGTAACCAATAATGGAGTAAAACTGTAAGTTGTTTTGGGGTAAGCTAGATTGCAATGGAAACAAATGTGAAGGATTACTAATAGCTAAAAGGATATTTAAGTATATTTTATGAAAAAATCATTACTCTGCATAACTTCACAGGTATTGATTTATCTTTTACAACTTGAGGAAGTAGCTACTATTTCGGTATGTCCTTTTATGATTTGAGGGGGCATAGTCTCGAGAATAACTTTACATATTAAGATATGGGGAAGTGGAGGACTACCGATCATTATTGAAAATTTTATTGTCATTGATGACATAGCTTTAGCCCTCCATAACCAATGGATCATTGATCATGAATGAAAGTTTATTCTAAATGCTTATAGAGAGATTGGTTCTTTGCAGAGGGTCAAGATATTACTACTTTATAGGGAAGATAAGATTGGGGAGGGGGAAGGTGTGTACGTGCTTTTTTATCATTTCCCTTTTGGGGCACTTATTTATCTATCTTACAACAATTTATCTCTTAAGTCAATTTATAGCTATTTATGGAAAAAGTACTTTATTTGTGTTAGTAAATATGTATTGTTGACAAACGTGAAAGGGTAATGTGGTAATTATCTTCAACCTTTTATTTGCTTTCCTGCAGGTTTCCAGATCTATTGGGGATGCTTACTTGAAAATACCAGAATTCAACAGAGCACCTTTATTCTCAAGATTCCGTTTGCGCGAGCCCTTCTATAAATCAATCCTTACTGCTGAACCATCAATGGTGACACATAAACTTTGTTCTCAAGATCAGTTTCTAATTTTTGCATCTGATGGTCTTTGGGAGCACTTGAGTAATCAGGAGGCTGTTGGAATAGTTCAGAATAATCCTCGTAATGTAAGCTTTCTCAACCTTGCTGACCTGTTTTTTATTTCATGACTTCTCTGTCCATTCAATTGTATTTTATCTTTCATGTCATTCAATTTATATGAGCAGTTAAATACGAGATGACCAGAACATGCGAGCACTGCTGAGGGAAATCTACTTGCCTTTTATTTTGTGTCTATATCACGTAACATTCTTTAGCGGTGGTATAATTTCTTAAATATCCATCCATGTTAATATCAGATAAAGATTCCTTTTTTGAGATCAGCTCAAGCTTTCTAATGTATTTTCTTATACTCCTTAGGTTTGTGCAAGATGTACTTTAAGTTTTAGTGATAAGTAAACACATTATTTGTCCAAAGCTTGTTGCATTTCATTCTTTCACAGGGGGAGGACGTACGATGTACCTTTACGCCCTGCCGCCGACTGATAGGGTATATATACCCGGCCTCAGTGCCCAATAGGGCAACCCGTTTCATTATATCCATCTCTGGTTCTATCAGAGGAGGGCGAAGGAGATCGACTATGATCATCTTAAGTGTTGTAATCTTTTACCCTAATTTCAGTTGTGGATCAAATTTGAATGAGTAGATTTATATGGGAACGTTCCTATTGGATTTTGTATGAGATCCAAGACGGACATTGTCGCGACAACTGATTCTTATTGTAGTATGTAGAGTTACTTTATTAATCTTCTGTACTCATCGTAAAACTTTTAGCAAATTTGATTTGTAGTAGTACTCTGCTCTACTGTCGTCTCTCTGTGGTATTTTGATAAACTGCTCATCTTTCCACCTATGATATGTGCAGGGGATTGCAAGAAGGCTGATTAAAGCGGCATTGCAACAGGCCGCTAAGAAAAGGGAAATGAGGTACTCCGACCTGAAAAGGATTGGTCGTGGGATTAGGAGATACTTTCATGACGACATAACCGTAGTTGTTCTGTTTCTCGATCCCACCTTGATTAGTAAGAGCTTCAGGCATACTCCAGTTGTTTCTCTGAAGGGGCGTGGGGTTCCAATTTAAGTCAGATTGACAGGCCCTCGTGTCTCGAACGGTTATAGCTGCAGCAGAAAATGTATCACATATATCCCATACGTTATTGTTAGTATCTATGTATTTGATACCACAGGAACATTTTTCCTCATCTTTTCCCCTCCTTTTTGTGGTTTTCTGAGAGAGATTTCCGTTTGTACTGGTCCGAAATGAGGGTCATGTGGAATGTAATTTGATCACATTGTAAATAACTTAATTCCTTGAGATAAACTCAAACTTTTTAAGGTAAACACGGTCTCTTACCTCTACTAGTTAGTAATATCTAACTATTATGACTTATACGATTGCTTGTTGACATTATAGTATGGCCTTATTTGGTTTGCGAAAAAAAATTGATTCCCATGAGGGGGAGAATAATTCCTCCACTAACCCTCATGGATTCACTTTTCTACCTACAATTATTTGTTTTTCCTTCTAATTTTTCAGGTCTTTACAAACACTGGAAAGAAAGATTAACAAAATTGTAACTTTCCAGTTTCAGAGCAAATAATTGAATTCCTTTCTTTCGCTTTCCGTGAACCAAACGAGACAAATCAATGAAACGAGTTCCTGCAAGAATGAGTTGACTCTATTTTCTCATCTCACCATCAACATGATCAGAGTCGTTGAGTACCAATGTTCTTACCTAATAAAGATGTCAGTAAAAACAGGTAATTTGCACTGTACACGACCAAAAAAGAGTCGCTTGTCAGCAAAATTTTGTTGGTTGCCAACTAAATGAGACATCCCACCATAAATAATCACACCACCAAGATCTTGCTCATCAAACATATGACCAACTATATGGGTGGCAGCACATTCATGGGTTCACTCATCAAATATCTATGGGTTTGATCCGTGCAAGTATAAACAAACATATATTTAAAGATAGTAGGCCCTGATGTAGGAAGCTACCTTAAGATACGACCAAATCTGATGCACTATCATATGAATTTAGATATGAACCACCTCACGGTCATTCGATCGTGGACATTCATTTATAAAGGAGACGTACACTAAACAATCAGGTAAGAAAAAAACCAGCTGCTGCCAAACCCCC
Source organism: Iris macrosiphon (assembly GCA_036927795.1). NCBI lineage: Eukaryota > Viridiplantae > Streptophyta > Magnoliopsida > Asparagales > Iridaceae > Iris > Iris macrosiphon. The sequence continues at coordinate 7,009,051 of JAYESA010000004.1, read as the reverse complement.
AAAAATATATCAGAAATTGAGAAGACGAGATTGCCTCAAGTTCATCAATAACTTAGTACAGTAGGATAAGGGGTCCATATTACTCGGTGGATATAACCAAACTGTTTCTGGCCAACAATTATCTCAGTACAACAGGTATAACTGATACAATTTGAAACTGCTCGGAGATCCCTACGGCTCCTGATCATTAAATACGGAGATCCCTACAAAGTTATGTCAGCTTTGTTATAATAAATAGACAGTGTGTGTGCCAAAAACAAAAGAAACGAACTCATTGCCATTTCAAAGTCAATTCTGCGAGGACACAGCTCCATTTTGCAGGGCTTGTACCTACAGAACTGTTGGTGCTAGCACATATCTGCCACATGAAAGATTTGAAGAGATCAGACATGCATTGGAAAAATACAAAAAACTGAGCAAAACAGGAATCGGCAGCAAGAACTTACGCAGAAAAGAGAGAGGATAATAAGCATACAGAAGACTTGCATGCGAGCACCCTCATTCTCAGGCCCCTTCCGTCTCCGTGACAGCTGCCTTCTGCTTGAGAGAAAATAACAAGTCAATGTTAACTGAATCTGAAATAAAGTTTCATCTCATTGTCCAATGCACTAGAGTCCTCACCACCTCAGCAGTGGCCTTGCTGTTGCCTTTGGACATTTCATCAGATGTGCCAGAAAACCTGGAATATTTTGAGAGAATTAATGTATGTATGGCAACTATGAGAATAGTAGCACTAATCTATTGGAGTGGTGAAAATTTGTCAAGTATCGCACTTACCTGAGGGTTCTAGCCTTTCTTTTTTCTTCTTCCTCCTCACTGATTGGCTTAGGATTTGTTGCAAAATTTTCTAAACGCGACTTCTTTTTCACTTTGTCATCCTCCAAAGTCTGTCCAGTGAGCCCAAACCTGAGAAGCACAGAAGAGGCACCCTGAAAGCTTGTCTACTGGATTCAATTATTAGACGACAAACATACAGTGAACTTATTTCCAAGTACACGATTGGGAAGGTCATAGAAGCAAAAGCCATTGGAATTTTTCTCCAGAAAGTATCAGCTGAAACCCCCTAATTGTTTTTGTGAGACCAACAACATTTTCCTGGAGAACCGTATTGATGGGGAAAAAATGAAAAAAAAACAATATTGCTAATAACTTTGCTGCACAGAATGTAAGACCTCTCTGCCCGAGCCTTTCTTTTCTCATCTTCTAAATTTCCTGCTTCGATTTTCCCAATTGTGTTAGACCTGACGCCAAACCTGCCAGTGAAGGTAGATTATATCTAGATTAATGTATAATATATAGTGAAGTTTATCTAAAGAAGTTATATAAACAATAACAACAGTAAGTAGGGAGGTTTCATATCATGGATACAGAATTCTCTCTATTAACTGTACATGACCTCAGCTAATAATTACCCAGGAAAATCGTGCTCAAGCCAATTTAATTCATTCAAACCATTTTCAAACTATCAACAGAAATATTACATCTATGTCTACGTTCAAACCACCACAGAATTTATCTACTCTATGATCTATCTAAAAAGTACTTTCACATGTAGAACTGTCAATACCACATGTATAGCACAAGAGATTCACATCCAAATCACCACAAAAAATTACATATAAGTTCATCTATGATCCATATACAAAGTAGTTACAGATGTAGAGCTGTCAATAACACATACAATACCGCCAAGAGATGTGGATAAATGTGTCGTCAATTCAATTGCATAAACAAGGCAAAAACTACATCCAAGAATAGCATTAGGTATATTTTTATTTTCAAACTACAACAAACAATTACACTGATGTTCATTTAGGATCTGCCAAGACCTGGATAAATGTGTGAACCATTGCAGAAACAACACAAAAATACATTTAACAACACAAAAACACATGACGGCCCATCATTTCGTCCACATGGTTGTCAAAACCGAAATAAGGTATGAAATGCTCATTATGATTGATTCCATACTTGTTTTCATCATTCTATGTTCATTCTATTCCATATTTCGGTTAGAATCACATATTTATACTTGTTTTCACCAATCTAAGCTCATTATATACCATAATCTCGTTTAGATTCACCCATCTATACTCGTTTTCAATGCCTATTCTACACCATATTTCGGTTAGAATCACTCATCTATACTAGTTTTAACTA